>JAOTAY010028184.1:0-26591 GCA_025629805.1 Erythroxylum baracoense | reverse complement strand
GGGGAATCTTATTGGACTTAGATAATTCAAGCTCCAATAAGCCCAGAATTAATTTAATCTCATTAGAATTAATTCTAACTTATTAACTAAATGTCATTCCACTAAAGACAATTAGTTAAACTCTTAAATTACTAAATATTATGAGAACATATATTTCAGATAAGATGTCCAATTGCAAACCCTATTATGAACCTTATTATAGCCATCTGCACAACAAAGGGTAAAATTATCGTTTTGCCCTTATATTGGTTTTTCCTTCTAGATCTCTTGTTTAACTCAATATAGTGATTAGCACATAAGATCTCATCTTGGTGTTAAAACTTGATGGGTAGCTAGTCCATCAAACTCCTGGCGCCAGTTTAATCACCAATTTCTATAAAACATCCAGAAGTGATGATATCACTATAAACTCTTTATTTGCGTGAATTTTCCGTGATATATGTTTCAAATAATAATTCCAAAATGCAGACACTAGATTAATACTCTGTAAAAATCCATTCCGATCATATTAAGAATTATAATGAAACACATATGAGTTCACCACTCATCAAGATTATGGTCCATAATAATCAAATGCAAAAATGTATGTTTAAAGATTAAAGTAACGACCTACTTTATTCATTAAAATATACGCGATTCCAAATTCATTTAATAGTGCCATTGTCGATAGTCAACTACTATCATGATATGAAACTTATCATTCCCTTTAAGTAAACTCCTTTACTTACACGGAGATAAATCGCAACACTACAGTCTAAACTATAATCAAGCGACTAACTTGATTATTCAACTGTGAATCAATTAATCCTAATAATATACATGTTTCCCATACATCTCTATGTATATGTATATTACTTGCAAAAGAATCTCGGTACCTTATGACTAGATATATAATGCTCATAAAACCCAAACTCCTTTGTTTTATTAATAATAAATATTTTTATTACAAAAGTAACTGGAAGAAAATTAAGTTATAAGTAAATACACTTGCTTTCCATGACACTATATTTATATAACTCCATCAAATTTGTCACCTGATATTCTCAATGTTGACATGTATGGTTCGATGGAATAGAATATTCCTTTCTTGATTGACTAAGAGCAATCAATTTAAAAAGTATATCTATTTTAGTGGTGTTAGCTTACCTAAGTTGAGACTAAACGAGGGAGAACATTTGTTTCATCATTTCTTCTCTATCAGCCTTTTTTTGTTCTAGTTGCCTTTTCATTTCCATGCTTTCAACTTTATCATTTTCTGGTTCCTTTCTCATTATCTCCTTTTCAACTTCTACTTTTAGTTCATCTCTTCTTCCAATGCATTATTGATGGACTACAAATACTCATTAGAAACCTTATACAAGGGATCACTGGCCATATTATTTTCTTTTATGCTAGATGCTTTCACACCCCTTCCAAAAAGTTTATTATGTCTAGGCCTTATCATTCCTATATCATCCATAACTTCATTAAGCTTGTGACTATTATTTTCCTTTTACACTTCTTCATTGCAAGCCTACAAAAGAAAATTTACAGTCACACAAATGAATGCAAACACCATGTATGATTATAAAAAATCTACTATTATTCCAGTTATACTAGAAATAACTCATTTAGACAATAAAAATAAATCAAAAATAAAAACAAATACAATGGAATCACAAACAAATGTAATAAGTAAAAAATTTGGGCATCTCAACAAAAGTAGCAACAATATAGAAAATTATTACAAAACAAACATTACTCGCAATTTTCTCGCTTATAGCTTCAATAGATGCTTGCACACTTTTTTAGCCTTTCTTTCATAAGTTGCAAGATACTTTTTAGCATTAGAGAGTGAAGTTTTATCCTCTTTTTCATAGTGCTATCCATGGAAACAATTGTTAACTCATTGAAGAACTTACCAAATTAACATAAATATTTGCAAAACTCTTAAGACCAGTTAGGTGCATTTCATTTTCTTATTTTGAATATTTGTTTCAGCAATTTGCTACACATTAAAGCATTATACTACACTAAAAGAAAATTTAAAATTACTAACAGAATATTCCCTACAGAAAAAATTCCTTAGGGAATTAGAGACGAAAATTGATTTCCGTAGGTAAATTTATAGGAAAAATGATATTTTGCGACAGAAAAAAATTTGTCGTTAAAAGAGGAGGGAATTTTACCACCAAAATTTGCCGATGGAATAGTAAAATTCATCGTAAAAATAGGTGCCAATGGTTCCCTATAAAAATTGTTTATGAAATTTACAACGAAAAAATTTATGAAAAGGTGATTTCATAAGTAATTTCCCTATACAATAAAGGTGATTTTGTAGGTAATTTCCATAAGAAAAAGGTGATTTTGTAGGTAATTTACCTAGGAAAGCATATTTTGTAGGTAAATTCCCTATGAAAACACCATTCTATAAGGAATTCCCTATGGAAATGTGATTTTGTAGGTAATTTACCTACAGAAATATATTTCTGTCAGGAAAAAAAAATATTTCTATAGGTAAATTCCCTACGAAAAAATGTACCTTATGTTCGTGTTCATTGTTGGTTTTCTCTTCTACATTATTTCTCCCTCTCAGGCTCAACAATCAACATACAATTCCTTCCCTTCTGGGACTGATAATTCTGTCCCTTGTGTGGACCTTTACCTTGTATATGTACTCTTTATACCCAAAACATACTTATGAGATCAATCAAAGAACCACCCAGACCTTAAACTTCTTCCTTTCCCTTGTCTTCTAAGATCTGATTGGTTACTCTACATCTCTCTTCACTCTCTTTAGACAATGAGTTTTTTATTCCCACTTTTTAATTCACTTTTTATAGTTCATTTTCTTTTTTCTCTTTCCTTAGTGTGAAAATTAAATTTTCAATGGTTTTTGTTTAGGGATACAAAGAGAATATGAGATGACGTTTACAGTAGAGTTGGGGGTGGAACTGTTGGCAGCGGCGGCGGCGACTCACAATTTAAATGTCCTTTTGGTTCTTCTTGGGAGAATCGTGAATTTGAACTTATATCTTGCTTGTAGCTACACTGTTGGTAGTATATTGAGGGATAAGTATTTGCTTTGTCATTGTTTTCTAATAATTATAGGTTGCATGATATTTTAATAGGCATTTTAGTATGTGTTTAGTTATTAATTAATTAATTTATGCATGTTTAGGTTTAGAATTATGTTAGTTGGTTTGATATTTGTGTTTTGAGTGTTATGTTAGAGCATGCTCTTAAGCTTTAATTTTGTGTATTTGGGGTGCCTTGAAGTGTTTATTATTATTTGAGATCAGATATCAAAGAATGGAGGAGATTCAGAGGAAGCCCACTGGAGGACCCAGGGCCACGCTTGTGGCTTAGGATAGAGAGCACTTTAGCTGGCCAAGATTATGGCATGTGCGACAGCAGACACGGACCAGCTTCTAAACTCAACTTTTTGAAGGATATTTTAAACTTTTTAGGCTCGAGTAAAACCTAGTTTTTACCCTAATTAGAAAGTACTATAGAGAGAGGGAGAGAACCTAATTTTCATGTGCCTCTATTTGCTACATTGGGAAAAATCCAAGGAAGGAGAAGAAGAGGAGAATGGAAGAGGGAAAAAGAAGGGTTCCTGATGCTGCTGTCTTCCCGATCCATCCCAACCTTTCCAAGTGACATTTTCATTTCATCTTTGTTACTCTTTCTTTTGAATGTATGAGATGGATTTTATAGTGATGGTTTTGGGTTTGATGATGATGTTTTAAACTGCTTTAGGGATTTGCTTTTGAATCAATGTTAATGTGATTTCTTTTGATGTTAATACATTAGCTATTGTGATTATTTATTGTATTTACATATTTAGTAATAAATCGAGAGAGTGAACTGATAACAAAACGATTAGATTGGATAATGAGAGTTAAACAATCTAATAGATCACGCAAAGAGGGATCTCTTGTGAGAACCTGATAGTCTATTAGAGGGATTAAGATCTAATTGGATGTGTGGGCTTTTTGTTAATTGAGAGAATGCAAATTCCATAATTCAATAAGGGGTTATGATTTAGGGTTTAATGATTATAACTCGAAAAGAGTAATCCATCCTTCAAAAGTTTAGGATCGATATCATATTAACTCAAAAGTAATCATGTTAGCATTTGATGATAGGATAAATCCCCCCTTTCATAATTGGCTAATCTTCCTTTTGTGATTTTTGATTGGTGATTGGTAGTGCCCAATTTTGATTTCATTATGTTAATTTTACTATTTCATTTTCAATCAATCCATATTTAGTTCTTTATTTTTCTATTTAGTTTTCCTTTTCATTTTAGTTATCCTTTTTTCCTTAGACAACTTAGAATTTAATTAGTTCACCTACTCCTCAAGGGATCGACACCTTATATATCACACCCACGATTCGTGCACTTGTAGTATTTTAAGGGATAAGAAATTGTAAAACTTGCTCACTCGATCAAGTTTTTGGCGCTGTTGTCAGGGAGTTAGTAGGATTAGCTTAATTCTTTTAGTCTAAGGAGTTTTCATCACTCTTATGTTTGTGCAATCGCATGAACACAAGAGTTACTAGAAGTTTGATTCGGATAGCCAAAACTAGGAGTTTAAGTAACTTCTTTTGAAATTGAACCAGTTTTATTAAAAATGCTACGAGCTAATGTTCAATTTTACGGGCTGATTAATGAGGATCCTAACGCTTATATAGTCAAGTTCTTAGAAATATATGATATATTTCGATATAATGGGATGTTAAAAGATGTCGTTAAGATGAGGCTGTTCCCTTTCACTCTAAGGGATAGAGCAAAGATGTGATATCACTCATTAGGTTCCACGAATGTTACAACTTAGGAATAATTAGTGCAAGAGTTCTTAGATAAGTACTTCCCCCTCATGAAGATTACAAAGATAATCAAGGAAATCACAAAGTTTCAACAAAGTGAAGGGGAGTTACTTTATGAGGCTTGGGAAAGGTACAAAGATTTGCAAAGGAGGTGCCCTCTCCACATCCTACCTAAAGAGTTCTTTTTGTAAACCTTTTATAATGGAGTGAACCCACCTACACAAGGCACTATTGATGTAACATCAGGAGGATCTTTAATGAGAAAGACAGTGGATGAAGTGAAAGAGTTATTGGAGGAAATGGCTAGTAACAGTTATCTTTAGACAATTGATAAGAGTACACAACATACGACCCTTTACGAGCAAAAGGTAGTTTTAGCTGTTGACCCAATCAATAAAATGAAAACTAAGATTGATAATTTGACCCGAAAGCTAAACAATATGAAAGCCTCTTCTTCAACTCATGTGAAAGCTATTTGGCCAAGATGCGATTTATGTTGACAAGCTAACCATGACACCATTGATTGCTTTTTGATGAAAGATCATAAATTGGAACAAGTTAAATATGTGGGAGCATAATTTGGTCAAAGAAGGGGAACAACCCGTAATCAAACATATGTAACCCTGAGTGGAAAAATCACCCAGACATGTCTTGGTCAAACAATGTTGGAGTTCAATTCTGACCTCAAGGACCACCTGGTTTCTAATAAGAGAAACTCAACTCTATGGTATCTAAGTTAGATAAGATCTTAGAAAAGATTGGGGGTTTGGATTTCGCTCACAAGAGGTTATAAGGAAAATTTGAACAAGTAACAAAGAACCACACCTTCTCCATACATAACTTGGAAGCCCAAATAAGCCAATTAGTAGACGCGTTGTCAACAAAAAGTGTTGGAACCCTTACTAGAAACATGGAGATGAATAAAAAAAAGGATAATGGTACTCAACCAGGCTACTAAAGAAAATCCCAATCAAATTAAAGATAATAGGGAAGAAGACAGGCAGAAGACTAATGAAAGTTCCCTATAGGTTAAATATATCCTGATCGAAATCAAGAAATATAAACTTCCAATTCCATACCTTTTTTAGGTAATGAGGAAATCAAAGGAAGCTAAATTGAATGATGTTTTGGATATAATAGAGCAATTAAAAGCATGACTCACTCTGTCAAAATTTATAAAAGGAAAGTTGGAGAACAAATTGTTAAGCACAAAGAACTCCACTGAAGTGATAACATTAACATAAAAGCGAGATGATCCGAGAGATTTTTACATCCTATGCACTATTGTTAGTGTTAGAATGGATAAGCCGTTTGTGGATTTAGGAGCTAGTATAACTATGATGCCTTATACCTTGTATAAGAAAATGGAGTTGGGTGAAACAACGCCCACTAGGATGTATGATCAAATAGCTGGTAGATCAATCCATCTTCTTAGAGGTGTAGTCAAGGATATTAGTTATTCCCACAGATTTTGTGATCTTAGACATAAAAGAGGATGTAGAGACACCTATTATCCTAGGGAGACCATTTTTAGCCACTGCCCAGTCGATCATAGACGTTGATGGGGGAGAATTGACTCTGAGGGTGGGAAATGAAAAGGTTTCATTGAAAGTGTCTAATGTTAAAAGCAATTCTATCAAATTTGTGGATGCTATAAAGAGAAATGAATATTGGGAAGAAATTGAAAAAAGATATACTTTTAAAGACTCATTAGAACGACTAAAAATCAAACAAAAGGATCGAAAGAAGAAGAAAACAAAAAAGGAAGGTGGTAAGAAGCGTAGTCTGGTAGCTCAAGTATAATTCATGAAAGTTGTAGTGGCGCTACCATCATATGAACCATTTGGGCCACCATGAGCAAACAAAGAACCATGAGCTAGCCATGGTAAACAAAGCACTACATGGGAGGCAACCCGTGATTTTCAATCTTTATTTATTCATCTTTTGTATTATATTAGGTTTGTAATTCTATTTATGTGTGCTTTTGAAATGACTTGAACACTTGGAAGAGATCAAACATAAGTAGGACTTGGGAATTCTTACTTTTCTCTTTTTCATAATGGATGAGAATGGTTTGGCAAGGGAAACATTGAGGTGATGATGCAATTATAAGGTATGGAAGGACTTCGGGAGTGAAATGAGGAAAATAAGAAAAAATTGGGAGGAATGTAGAAATTTCCTGGGCCACGATCATAGCTCATTAGGTCATGATCGTGGCCTGCGGTGGGGCAATTATGTCACACATTAATTTCACTCAATTTTCTCCTAATTTTACCCCTCCTACCCCCCAACTTATATATTTACACGCACCGTCATTTTTCCTACGTATCTCATTCTCTAACTCTCTCTCTAAACTCAAGAAGCCAATTCCCTCTGACTTCTCTCTACAACCATCTTTAAATATCTCTCTTTAAATTCCTGATGCCGCTTATTGGAATAGAACTAAGAATTAAGCAAACTGTCAAGTGCACTCAATCAAAGGGCAAGGTTTAAATGTCGGGGTTGGGATAAAGGAATTGGACTGCAGAGTACGATATAAGCTTAGTGACCTTAAGGATCTATGGTTTCGATTGCGGGGTTAACCGTATGAGTTGAACTACGAGATACTGTGTGAAATCAACGGATTCCCTGAATCGACTATAGTAGCCTAACATAATGTCTTCCATTCCATACACTATTGGATTGAACTGACTGGGGTAGAGAATTTTGACTCTGAAAATTCCCATAATAACATAATTTTTAGTCTCGAGCACTTACTATTACACAAGTTTATGTGTCAAACAATGTTCGACAAAACCAAAACCAACAAGTGCTCTGTCAAGGAATTTTTCCTATTATGGTGCATAGACCATAGTGTCCAAGTTTGCACCTCCACTCAAATCTTTAACACTATTATTACTACCTGAAAAAGAGAAGCAATAATCTGGGTATGGGGTATTTGTTTATAGCTATTGTGGATTATTATGGTGTCAGCTATGATGGAATAACTGTACATCTTCCTAAGTTTCTTAATACTCATCATCAGAAAAAAGCTGAGATATTAAAGTCCTACAATATGGAACTTCGAGACATTAGTGTAAAATGTCATGTTAAGACTAGGGTGGGATAGGTCAGTTCGATCTCGACACCACTACAAGTAGAGGAGGAATCAACCATTGAAGAGTTAGGGGAGGAAGAGACAGTTGGATGGGAGAAGGTAATGGAAGCCATTTCAAGCACTAATAAGGTTATTGCAGATAATGCCAAGGTGTTGAAGGAGATCGTGAAGGAGCAACGGAAACAATGCTGAGACATCTGAAGCATTCATAAATACTTCGTTGCTCAAGGCATGAAGATTCCACCTCCGACACCATTGTCATCACCACCTTAATCACCATAAGGGGTTCTTATACTCTAACCTTTATCTTTCCATTTATTTCTTTATTTTGTTCTTATGGTTTTATATTATTTTAATTTGATTCCCATCTTGTATGTTATTTTTCCTTCTCATATTGAGGACAATGTGTGGGGAGGGTTGTGTTATGTTCATTATATGTTTTATTTTAAGTGTGAATTTTGCATATTATATGCTAGTTTTGTTTAGGTTTGCATGATGTGGCTCGTGTGAATTTGTTAATGGCTAGGACTTAACAGGGATTGGTTTAGCCTTAAGCATAGTCTTTTAGGTTGCTAAGATTTATTAGCCTGTGAAATTAGTGTCCTAGGTTTCTTTGGTTACATATGCATGCTTAGGATATGATGTTAATTTGTTCACCCTAGGAATTTGACACATTCATTTATAGTTTTAGGTCAATCGAATAAGTACCATTGTTACTATCTTTTCATGAGAATGATTAGCTAAAGAAATGAGCTAGGTAAGAAAAAAATAATTTAATAAATAAATATTCCGCTGGTCATTTTTGAAAGAAATTAGATTATGAATAAAGCTAGTAGCCAATTGAGAATGTTTTCTAGCTAAATAATCGAGGGACATTCATAAAAAATGTTTGAATTCATGTCAAAAGGTTAGGTTCATGTTAATGAAAAGTAACAAAAATAATGCCTTGGTTAATAAATCCTACCGATCATAGTGAATAGCTAGAATTTTCATGAAAAGCTACTTAGGGATAGTTACAAATTTGATTGACCAAATAATTATCAATCTGCGTGTGAAGTGATGAGGGCGAATGAATTTGACATTAAGGTCTTGACTAGTATGTATATTTAGTCCGAAGTCCCTAGATGCAGATTTAACATGCTAATAAGTTAGAACCACTTGAAGGATTGTGTTTGAAGTTAAATTTATTTCATAATGTTCCACGCTATTATACCATTATTGCAAATGTATGTGTTGTTGTTGTTTTATGTGTTTGTGTTTTGATTGTTTTATTTTTGCTTGAGCAAAAGTTCAAGTGTGGGGTTGTTGATAGTTGTAGGTTGCATAATGTTTTAATAGACATGTTAGTATGTTTTTAGTTGTTAATTATTTGATTCATGCATTTTTAGGTTTATAATTGCTTTCATCGGTTAGATATTTATGTTTTGAGTGTTATGTGGGTTAGAACACGCTATTGACCTTTAATTTTATGTATTTGAGGTGCCTTGTTAGTGTTTGAGATCAGATATCGAAGAATAGAGGGGATTTGAAGGAAGCTTGATTGAGGACCTAGGACCACGATTGTGACAGAGGCCTATTCATTAGGGCACAATCATGGCCCGCTTCAGCTGGCTATGATCTTGGCCTGTATAGCAGCAAGCAAGGACCATATTCTAAACTTAACTTTTTGAAGGATATTTAAGACTTTTTGGGCTTAAGTAAAACCTAGTTTTTACCCTAATTAAAAAAGACTACAGAGAGGGGGAGAACTAAATTTTCATATGCCTCCATTTGCTACATTAGGAAAGATCCAAGGAAGGAGAAGAATAGGAGAGAAGAGGAGAAAGGAAGAGGGAAAAATAAGGATTGTTATTACTGCTGCCGTCTTGATCCATCCCAACCCTTCTAAGTGACATTTTCATTTTGTCTTCGTTATTCTTTATTTTGAATGTATGAGATGGATTTGATAGTGATGGATTTAGGTTTGATGATGATTTTCTAAACTCCTTCAGGGATTTATCCTTTAGGTCTTAGATAACTTAGAATTCAGTTAGTTCACCAACTCCTCGAGGTATCGATACCTTATATCTTACACTCACGACTCATACACTTCTAGTATTTTGAGGGATAAGAAATTGTAAAACTTGCCCACTCGATGATTTTCTAATGGTTGGGTTGAACTACTGAAGTTCAAAATTAAGAAAATCTCCATCTTGTTACGTTTTTCTCTTTTAGTAATTATTCTTTATTTTTTTCAGTTTTATGTGTAATTTAAATATAATCTTGTCCGTGATGTATTCTAACAAAGGGTACCTAATCTTATAGGGAGGACATTCATTTATTCACAATCATCTTCAACTATAGATGTCATAAATCCTATGAGTATAAGAAGCATAAAATTTTTGTTTCCCTTACTTTAGCTTATGAATTTGTGTACTGTGTACTCCAGAATTAAATTGAAAATTTTTTGCTTTTGAAGGTTATATCACATGATGATAAAAAAGATATATGGCTAATAATATTTTCCTTTTTTTGTGATGTTAATAACTTAATATGTCAGTTAACTTGGAATGTTCTGTGATACAAATTGTGCAGAGCTAAGCCAACATAAATCTTCATGAAAAAGAAAGCTTAGGAACTTGATTATCTTAAGAATATCTAAAAGGGCTTAACAAGAAAATAATGTAACAGATACTTACAAACATTATTAAAGTCCTCATTATTTTCATATTTTATAATGACCCATTTATTGGCAATGCTTGACAAAGAATACAATTCTGAATCCAAAAGTAGTTTAACAATAATCATACATGTCAACATTCATCTGTGTTAAATAGGAACTTCAAGATTACGTTGGACAAGAGCTTTATTAATTCTCTCAACATCTGGTTTATGTTCCTAAATTGTCGATTATTTAAAGAAAGCAAATTGTTTTATAAAAAGTATGAACATAATATCTAGTCATGTTAATATCTTCAATGGGATCGTTTGTATGAATTGGGAGTTTTGTTCGCATGGAACCATGTGTCAGATTTTTCTAATTCTTTAAATTATTTTTAGCCTTATTAGAGCCTTGAATTTTATTAGTATTAATATTTCCATGTTTAAAATGAAGCTTTGGAAAAAATAAAAAGGAGTAATATATATATAAATATATTTCTTTTATTATAGAAAAACAACCCATCTCATCCAAAATAGTTTTCTTTTGTTGTATCATATCTTTCTGTAAATGTTATCTTTGTGGAAAGTATTCTTCCATTCTTTTTTAAGTAACTTATTATTTTATTTTATTTTTAGGAAACAACAACTTAGGAAATTTGTTAGATTGTGCTTTATGGTGACATATGCAACTTCTTCTATTTATGCATTATCTTACTTTGTCAAAGATGGCTAATTAAGATTGTGAATTTTGCACTCCTAAATTCTAGCGATCCATGTTCATCATCTTTTTGTTACTTTTTTTAATGATAATTGTTACTATTACTAGAACACGGCTAGAAATCCAATTGATTCTACGTGTGTAGATTTGAGATCTCATTGTTTATGCTTATCTAAATTTGGATGCAAGCTAGCACCATTGTAAGTCATTCTCATACCTATCTATTCATTTTTATATTTATGATTTATTCCATAAGAAGAATAAATGACTTGATGATTTTTTTTGCATTGGATATAATTTTTAAGATATTTATATAATGTATTCTACAAGTCCGTTTTATCTTTTTTATGAGAATCAAAGAATAAATTTGGTACGAAGTCATTTATGATATTTTATTTGATCCAGTAGAGCTAAATGATATTTTCCCCATTTTTTTGATGGTGAAATAACAATAAATGGATGGTAATACTTTTAAGTATTACTTTGTTTATCCTTCTCATTTTCTTCCTACTGTTGATTAATTATTTCCATTTTATGAATAGGTGTGATAAAATAATTGGATTTTCACTTGTGTATGCATTTAGATTGTGGTACAAAGAAGTCCTGTACATGGCACATACTGTAGCATTCACAACTACATCAAAATTCTGGATTTGTTTAATAAAATTGAACGATAGTCTCAGAACTTTGAAAATGTTGATGAGAGTCAGACATATCTTGATGTAATTAGTGGTAGGGACCATTGTGGAAGGATTTTTGGTTTAGGTTCTTTTGCAAACATATACTATTTGCAATCCTCCACATCCCTTACAGCTGCACCTAGTAGGCGGTCTGCATCCAATGAGAGAGTCATTCAGTTTAAGAGCACACTAGAGATGCTAGCAACTTAGTTACGATAGTCGATGAAATATATGGCTTAACTTTGCAATAAGGTAGATGAATTAAAGAAGAAGGGCAGCACCTCATCATAATAGCCAGATCATTTGCCTTCACCAACTGTATAACTTAGATTTATAATATTTCGATACTAAAATGGATTTTATTTGATGGTTTGCTACTCTTATGTTTTTTTTATAAATTCTTAATTTACAGTAATAACATACATTTTCAAGATATTTATTCTAGTACATTATAATTTTTATATTATATTATCAATCAGGATAATTTTATATTATATTATCAATTAAGATTTTATTATTTATAGAAATTAACTGTAGAAAAAAATCAATAGATTATCATCTTAAAATTTTGGTGGGAATTTGTAGTGAGATATACTGGTGGAGTTTTTGTAGCTAAAATTGCAGACAAAGGGAAATTTACCTATAAAATTATAATTCCGTAGGGAAATACCCTTATGGAAATGCAAATTCCATCAGGAAATTTACCTAAAAAAATTGTAATTTTGTCAGGAAATTTTACCTACGGCCGTTTTCCCTATGACTCTTTCCATCGGTAATTTTCGTTGCCAATTTTCTTTGTCTACCAAAAATTAGTATTTTCAGTTGGCAATTTTCATCACTATACCAAATTTTCTTGTCATGTTAATTATATATAATATAACTAGTTTGTAAAAAGTACTATTAATTATCAAACCTTCACATCTGGTTGGTTTTAATAAGAAGTGAGCTCCTTCAAAATTATTTGTTTATATAGATGGGAAGATCGACCATTCTTTCCACATTTTTTGTATACCGTTTGAAATGCTTTCGCTTCACTCTAGACTTATAACTTCTCCAAGAATCTCCATCAGTTTCCAAAGTCCATTCTTTATAATCTGGTGGCATAATATATCTCTCCGGTAATGTAATAAATTTTCATTTAAATTTCATAAATCATAATTGAAAGGAGCATTAAAATAATGATTTCTTAATTAGCGTATTCCCAAATAGGTTCTTTGGGAATCTTACACTAGGTAGCATGGTTTAAAGGTGCAAGATTTTGTTTATGAACCACAATACCTAAGAAAATAGTGAATTCTATTAGCGTCTTCTCATCAGGAATGACTGCCTTATTAAGAGCATTAAAAAAATTAGTTTGCATTATTCCATTGATCTTATATGAACCTCCTTAAGCAAACATGGCACCTCTCCCCCTCTTTTTACAAATTCTATATTTAAAATAATTATTAATGCTAGTATATAAAAGAGAAATTATTTAAATAATATTATAATATATGATTACCTTTGCATTGAGCAGTAGCAATTTCTGCCATACCCATGCTTATATTATATCCATTTTCTTCTACTACATCTTCTTGTGGTTTAAATTGTTGTTCCATAGTTTTACTTATTAGTTCTTGCCACCTTAAAAAAGTAGACTTTTTTTTACCAATCACTTCACATTTTCACGTATTTCACCCCTCCACTTACTTGTTCCACTTGTGGTTGTTCCTTAACAAGTTTCTTTTTTTCCACCTTAAAAAGTTAGGAACACTACCTGAAGGACATAAAGGTTGTGGTCTGCCATTCTTCTTAGAGGGTTGGTCCTTCCTTTTCTATTAAATTTTATGATAATTAAAACCAAGAGAAAGAAATAAATAAATGACAATTTTTTTAATCTATATCAATATAAAAAAATTCATTTACATTGCAAAGAGGGCCAAAAATAATTATTACTATGGAAACTATATGAAAACCTAAATTAACAGTATAATAATCACATATATATTAATAAAACGCATAAGAAAATATATACCTTTTCTTTAATGAATTGGCATTGCTCTTCACTATCCTACAAATGCTTTTCCTCTCTACATGACAAGTCAGATGAATCCTTTAGTTCATAAGCATGAGTCTTCATCTGCTTCTTTCTCAAAAAGTGAGCCACAGACCATGGGGCATTAAATTTGGTCACACATGTTTGCTTCTTCCTTTTTTTCATTGTGAAGACATATAATAATGAAGAATATTGTTGTTAACAACCATATATAAATGATTAGAATAGTAAAGTATATTTAAACGTATAGTAATAAAAAATCTTTTTAATAGAGAAAGAAAAATAAATAAGGACCTTTTATAACAATTTATTAATTAATATCCATCTAATCCCAATCAGTGTCATCAAATTTTGATTCATCTTCATCTTCATCATCGTCATTTTCTTTTTCTATATTTAAGATATTAGGAGGTATGTCAATCATGTCTGTATATAAATCTTCTCTAGACCAATTAGCGTCTACGTCACCATTATTTCCAAAGAAATCATTGATATAGTCATTTGGTTGTCTCCAATATGTTTCTTAAACATTTTCAGTATCATCCAAAGGTACATCAAACAGATATTTAGGTACCTTCTTCTTCATATAATGACAACCTTCCTCAAAACAATCTGCTATATAAAACATTTGATGAACTTAGCTTCCTAATACAAAATGATCCTCCATATAACATAACTTTTTAAAGTTTACTCGATTAAGCCCACGATCATCTTTCTCCTCTTGATACGAATATTAATTGGAAAACACTACACTAGACTGTCCATAATAATCCACTTTAATAATTTTATTTATTGCTCTATATTAATTCATATTTCCAAGTGTTAGATTTTGGGCTTTAGAACTTACAAAAATTAAAGTTAATGCTATAAAAAAAACTCCACAATTTTTGAATCTTATACCTCGGATCCCATTTTTTAGTTATAAATTTATATCCATTAATAACATAATGTGAATGTTTGCTTGCCACATTGTTGGGGCCTTTGTAAAACTAACAAATATGACTTAGGGTATTATTATAATATATCATCTTATCTTGAAACTATTGAGGAAACTCATTGAAATGATGTTGTGCCCTTGCTTATTAACTTCTTTTACTCCTTATCTTTATTAATTTGTAATGGTCCCTAAAAAAATGATATATGTTAATTATTATGATGGTAATTAAAAAATTGATCTTAATATGGATACATGATGTATGTCTACCTTACCTAATGTACTCGCAATATCTTTGTCATTTGAATTAAATGGAATGTATCGATGAGCTTGATGTAATGTATTTAAGTCTAAATTGATAGCTTTGCCTTTCCTTTGCCCTTTCCCTCTAATAGGATGCCTAACTTTTGAAAAAATGAAGATGATACGTCTATAAGATTTGTATTGTCATTGTCTTATGTATTTCTATTATAATTTTTTCTTACCTCAAGATGAATATAAATATAACAAAAATTTGCACATTATTTTATTAAGTATTCTTCAACTATAGACCCTTTTGGTTAGCCTTTATTATAAATAAATCTTTTTAACCTACCCAAATGCTTTTCAACCAAGTACATAGAGTGGCAATGTGATGGTCAAACATATTTGATTTGTTTGGCAAATGTACAAGTACATGAACTATGATGTCAAAGAAACAAAGTAGAAAGACTGTTTCAATTTGACATAGTTATTCCACAATTTCCTTCTCTAGATGCTCAAAATCCCCTAGCCTAATGATTACTGCATACCCCTTTGAAAAAAAAACCTAACCTATTCAAAACAATTACAACTTTTTTTGGTAGTGTTTTCTTGATAACAAATTAGAGTAAGTATTGCATAATAATATGAGGATAATAAATCTTATATCTTGTTATTTTCCTCTTACTAACATCAACACATCATGCAATATTTGATGCACAACCTTGTGGTAGTTTCACATTCTTTAAAACTGAACAAAATTTTTCTTTCTCCTCTAAGGTTACATAAAAGCAAGTCTGGGCTAGTGACACATGAGAATCATCTACTTTAATAGGCAATAAACTTTTCTAATCCCCATTTCTTTCAAATCGAACCTTGCACTAAGATGATCTTTTGACTTGTCCAATATATCCAACAAAGTTCCTCAAATATTATCACATAAAAGTTTATCAATATGTATCACATCAAGATTATGTCGGCAACCCATTATGCTTCCAAAAGGTAATTTGAAAAATGTAGACCTCTTCCTCCAAGGATTATCAATTGATGTTTTTTGTTTATTTAGATTCCCGAACACATTATGATACCCATTAATATGCCCTAACACATCAGATCCTGAAAAAGATATTGGTGATTCTCTTAGCTCAATATCACCATTGAATGATCTTATATCGTGCCTCAAAGAATGATTTCTATCCAAAAATCTTTAACGATTGAGATAAGAATTCTCTCTAATATACTTTAAATATTGAAAAAAAGTTCCATAATGATAATTAGGAAATGTTAAGTTTCCCTTTTTACTCCATCCAGATAATATTGTATATCCCATAAAGTCACTAGTTGTACAAAAAAAAGTTGTACACATCTTAAATGATTGATTAGTTGAAGCATCAAATGTCTTTATCCCAAAATCCTATATCTCCATCAGCTCTTTAATTAACAACTATAAAAAAAACATCAGTATCCCTCTAAGAGAAGTCATGCTAGGTATAATTGAAGAAAATATCAAAATTTCTAATTTCAGATATCTCCATGATGCTAAGTTATAGTTTACTAAAAATATGGGGCATGTATTATGTGAAACACTCATTGTGTCAAAAGGATTAAATTCATCATTGATAAGAACTAGTTTGAAATTACGAGGATCTTGTGTAAAATCATGATTCAATGAGTTAAAGTTTTTCTAAACTTGGCCATCGATATGATGTATTAAATTACCATCTTTAGGACATACCTTATCATGTCATTTTATGAATTCATCTAGTTTTAGACACATGTAAAGATGTTGAAAACTAGATTTTAATGGAAAATATCTAAACACCTTTGTTAGAATTTGCCTCATATTTGAGGTTGTATAGTGATCTCTGTTATCTTCACTATTATAACTTCATTTTCACCTATATACACTGTTATCTTCACTATTATAACTTCATTTTCACCTATATACACTAGAAACTCTATAGCTAGCTATTTTCTCATCATTTCCCTAATATAAAACATAATCATTGCAACAAGCATTATCTTTTCATAGTGAAGTCCTAAAGCCTTCATAATTTTCTTTTGTTGCATTAAAAGATTAAGGAATCTTTGCATTAGGAAAGGCTTCTTTAACTATCCCTATGAGATCAGTATAAGGTACATTACTAATTCCATAGGTACACTTAAAAAGATATAGTCGAAGGATAACTAATTCTTATTTTCCTTACTCTACTAATATAAAAAACTTCTTAGCATTAACATTTAGATCATTACTAACTTCTACACAACTATTGGGACCTTCATCTATATCTTCAAATATGTCAAGTAGTAATCTATTATATTATCATGCATTGATATTTGCTTAATTGATTATACGTTTACTCATAGCATTGATATATGCTTAATTGATTATACGATTACTCGTTAATACTTAGTGATTGATGATATGAAATGTTTAAGGAACTCATTTTGGTTCTTATTTAGTTTTAGGTACAAATTGAAAGTTTAAAAGATACAATGAGTTAAAAGCACATACCTTCAGCCATTCTTTTGATTTCAAACTCGTTTGTTTTTGTGAAACAAGAAGGAGATGTATTGGAGTGAAGATGAGACAAGAAAATGTTAGAAATGAGGAATTGACCATGCAGTGCAAGATGCATGACTGTGTATCTTGGCAATTGTAGAATTTTGGTTTGTACGACCTTGTATATACTTGCACAGCCATGCATCTTTTTGAAAGGAGCATTTTATTACTGTGTGTTGAATAGTGCATATGCCTAAAAACCTAGTTTTTGTTATAAATTGACATTTTGAGCAGTCAAGGGAGGATGATCATTTTTGGAGCACAAGAAAGGGTAACAACCTTACTTTTTCGGGATCTATGGAGGTCTAATCTTCCTTCTTCTAGTTTAAAGGTCAAATCGACGCTGAGGATCACATTTGAACATATCGTCATTGTGTATTGTCAAATCTTTCTCTCTTTAGGGATTGTTTATGTTATTCTTGCTTATTGACTTGGACATTTGTGTAAGGACGAATTGAATGCTTTTATTAGATTTTTTAAGTAAATCTGTTGCTATAATCTTAAATACAATACGTAATAGTTATGTTTTGGATTCATTTGTGGCAACTAATGGTGTTTAATCATTAGGGATAACATAATTTAGGTTAATTGACCTAAGCTTGTATGGTTTTTGCTTAGATTGATCTATTTTCCTCATTTGGAATCCAGTTGTCCGCTTAAATCTAGAGAGCTTTTTCTAGGTTGTTCGGTAGCAAGGTATAGTTGAAGAGATTATTTTGATTAAACGTGATCTAAGAAAAAATTGTGGTTAACAAAGCTTATTATTAATCTACGATTAAGATTTTCTAAGAGGTGTGAAAACATTAATGCAATAAAGTATGTTTATTTGTTTGTAGGTTGAAATTAAACCAAGAACTGAATTCTAAAATCATTCATCAATTTTTTCACTTTAATGCTGCTTAATTTAGTTTGCTTTTATTAGTTCAATTTTTCTTTATTTTCTTATTCAAAACCAACTAACCCCAATCAAATTTATAGTTTACATACAAATATAATCTAGAAAAGTGATTTGATTTAATCTTTGTGGGATCGACCTAGACTTATCAATGGCTATAGTTTTAAGTTTAGTTATTTTTATTATAGTGTTACAACATATTGTTAATTTTGGCGCTATTTTCGGGATTGATATCCATTGTTTTTCTGAATATATTTTATTTATTTTATTTTTACTTTGATTAATTTCTTTTTTTATTTAGTTACTGTTCATGAAACGATCTTCTCACTCTAGTGAATAGATATAAATTGAAAGAGCTCTTCACAGATTGAAAACAAAACCTGCATAAAGTTCTGAGCATTAGTCGTCATCTGATAGGAAAATTGTTTCTATCCTAAGACTCCAAATAGCCTTAGATTTGCTTTCTAATTCATCTAGTGATTCTATTTTTGAAATAGATTCTATCATGGCAAAGAAAAATAATGATTGCACTCTAAAGCATTTGGCTACTCTTGATCTCAACCATCAACCTTTGTGTATTGATTTTCCTACTTTTAATGTTGCTTTTGAGCTTAAATCTATTTTAATCCATCTTTTTCCTACTCTTTATGGTGTGCCAGAAGATCCTCATAAGCATTTTAAGGAATTTCACATAGTCTATACTAACATGAAGCCAACTGGGGTACAAGAAGAACAAATTAAGCTGAGGGCATTCCTTTTCTCACTTATGGACATTGTTAAGGATTGACTCTGCTATTTACCCTCTAGATCAATCACTACATGAAATAAAATGAAATAATATTTTTTGATTAGTATTTCCAAGCCTCTCAAGCTATAAATATTCGAAATGAAATATGTTCAATTAGACAACAAAATATGGAGATCTTATATAAGTTTTAGGAGCATGTCAAGAGGTTGTATGCTAGTTGCCCTCACCTTAAAATTAGTGAACGAATCTTGATCTAATATTTCAGTGAGGGACTTCTGCTACAAGAAAGAAGTATGATAGATGCAGTAAGTGGGGGTGCATTGGTAGATAAGACACCTATTAAAGCTAGAAATATAATTTCCGTCATGATTGCTAACTCTCAACAATTTAACATTCGAGAGGATCCTAGACCATTAAAAGTTAATAAAGCTGGTACTGCCACATTAGGGAAACAAATAGTTGGTGTGACATCTTTAGTGAGATAGATGGATACAAATGGTACTCAATAAGTAAAAAAATGTGGTATTTGGACAATGGTAGGACATC
Source organism: Erythroxylum baracoense (assembly GCA_025629805.1). Classification (NCBI taxonomy): domain Eukaryota; kingdom Viridiplantae; phylum Streptophyta; class Magnoliopsida; order Malpighiales; family Erythroxylaceae; genus Erythroxylum; species Erythroxylum baracoense. The sequence goes on along the minus strand of JAOTAY010028184.1, from coordinate 6,680 downwards.
CAACTAATATATATCTAGCCTTGCAAAAAACACCTATAAAACAAGCAATTACTTTTGGAAGTTTTCCAGGCTAACCATAAAAGAAATACGATCCCAACTACTCCCATGCACACAATTCAAAATGGAAGAATTCTCTATTTAACAGTTATGGACAACAAGGAAAACAATAACAAAGCTCCTACCAACAATCATTTCAAAGGCAAGCTCAACCATTAAGCTCTGGACCTTCTTGGGAAGACATGATGAAAACAACAGCTTAGAATACAGCTCAGTTTCAAAATAGTTACGTAGAATTTAAATAGTAGACAAAAGCTAGTATTTAGAATCTACTACTAATAAGAAAAAAAGAGAAGAAAAAAGGAAAGAAAAAAATAAAGGGAAAAAAGAATAAGTTTATGGTATAAATAAAGTTGCATTGAAAGGACTTATATATACTTGTAAATAAGTCTTGAAATATATTGTGTAGTAAATTTCCTTCAATTTAACCTTTTTGTTGACCTAATCATACCATAACTAGGACCAATTACAACCAATATAAAGACCTTTGGATTTTTGTTTCTAGTTTATACATAAGTGGTGGAGATGTAATTTTATTGCAAGCTTATGGTGATAGTTCTATTATGCATTGATTGAGAGTTTTGATAATTTTCACCCTAAAAACACTTGAGTGCATTGAGTGTAGTCTTTTTGAGGGTGTAAAGATATATGCTTTGATTTTAATGCAATTATCGAGGTGATTACTATTAATATTGCTTAAGAAGTCAATTTTAGGATTACTTGATTCTAATTGTATATAATTTGATTCAATGGGATATAATGATGTATAGTATGAATGGATAGGTTGAAATTGATGATGGATTGATGATGTGAAATTTAAAATTTTGATTATGGTTTTCTTGAGGACAAGTAAAAGCTTAAATGTGGGGATATTTGATAGATGTATAATTGATCATAATTTTACCTCATATTTGATGTGTTTTTGCTTGATATTTGATAGTAATGTATATTTGGTACTTAATTCTTTTTAAGTGTGTTTATAAAGCATAATTACCTTTACAAACTAAAAGGAGAAGAATTTAGGGGATCACGATAGAAATTGAAGATTTGAAGCGCAGAAAGGATGCCCGGCAGTGCACTTCCTCTGAGCTCATGCATTTTCACAGTTATTGTAACTTTTGGTTAAGTACAGTCTAATGCACGATCGTGCATTAGAACATGCATCTGCCTAAAACCCTAAATTTTATTATAAAGAGATGTTTTAGGAGGTGAAAGAGTAGGCAGTTGGTAAGAGTCAGAGAGCAGACGTCAGGAGCTGATTCTAGACATGGAACTCATTCTCCATATGTGATTTTGAGCCAGAGAAGTGAAAAACACGAAGAAACCATCAAAATACAAGATCAAGCCTCTACATCACAAGAACATTTGATAGAAGATAATTAAGGATATTTGAATTATAAACCCATTGTTTCCATTTTGTTTTTCTTTCATTATAGGTTTGGTTTTGTATTAGATCATGTTTAATTAAACTTCCAGTTAGTATCTAGGTTAGATGAACCTTATGTTAATACTTTTATATGATTTGATTCTTTTATTAATGCAATTAATGTGATTGTTATATTAGACCTAATTACGTGTTTTATTTATAATTTGATTTCATACGTAGGGATTAAGAAATCCTAGGTTAAATAGATATATCATAATTGGAAGGAGTTGATTACAACCTAAAGATAGGATAACCAAAATCTTCCATATTAGTGTCAAACCTAATAGAGGGATTCATAAATCGATAAAGCAATCTTATAAACTTTAACTTGTTGGTTGGATTAGTCACTAATAGACTCAAGGTAAGCTATTACCATACTATAGGAGTCTCTATGGTCAATTACATCAACAAATCTATTGCCTGATAAAATAATAATCTAATAAGGGTTTAGGTGGATTTGAACCTAGATATTAATTTCTAATAACGATAGTTTTCTAAGTGAAATCCACTATCTCTATGTTCATTGTTGTTTTCTATTTTATTTTAGTTATTTAGTTTTACTTTCGTTAATTAAAAATATAAAATCTATCCTTAGGTAAGATAATAGTGGAAGGGTAATTACTAACATTCATTGTCTTCATGGAATCGACTTGTAATTGCCTGTACTAGCTACAGCTACACTGTGCACTTATGGTTATTACAATATTGCATATTACAAAATTAGTCATTCACTTCATGAGGGTTATGGTGAAAGAGCTTGAATTTGAGCTGTGAAACATGGTTTTTGCATTCATTATAGTTGATGATACCCAGTTTTGAGCAAATGTTGATTTTTGTGCTTGATGCTAGATTAAGTGTTTTTCTTGCTTCACTAGCTTTGATGACTTTTGTGCTACATTATCCAAATACATCTGACTTTAACCTTTTTCTCACATTACAACCTTAGAAAAGTCCTTTGATTCATGATTATGCATGTGAATCTTAGTTGTGGAGAAATGAAATGATATGCAAATTTATGGAATGTCTTAACCATAAATAATGTTTAAGTGTATCCATAAATTTATCATATTTAAACACATTTTGTCAAATTCTACCCTTAGATTACTCAGTTTTTGAAGGGAATGATTGTTGATTGGTTATGAGTAGAGGCATTGAATGTTGAGTTAGTGCTATGGTTTTGAAAGCTATTTCTCATTTCTTAAGATTATCTCTTCTTAGAAATTATGGAAAATGAGTAAGTGTTTTAGTTTGTGACTTTGATTTTGTTGTTTTGTCTAAGGAAGGTCAAAAACTATGTATGGGGGAACTTGATATGTGCTTAATTGATTATACATTTACTCCTTAACACTTAGTGATTGAAGTTATGAAATATTTATGGAACTCATTTTGGTTAATATTTGGTTTTAGGTACAATTTGATAGTTTAAAAGTTAAAATGAGTTAAAAGGACATTCTTTAAGCCATTTTGTTCATTTCATACTCAGTTGTCTTTGTGAAACAAGAAGGAAATGGATTAGAGTGAAGATGGGACAAGAAAATGCAAGAAATGAAGAATTCACCACACAATGAAAAATGTACGGATGTATATATACTTGCATGGTCATGTATCTTGGCAATTGCATAATTCTTGATTTGCATAACTATGTATATAATTGCATGATCATGCATCTTTTTGAAAGGAGCATTTTGTTGATGATGCACAATTGTGCACCTAACTGTGCGTATGCTTAGAAACCTAGTTTTTGTTATAAATTGACATTTTAAGTCGTCAAAGGGGGAGGATCACTTTTGAAGCACGAGAAAGGGTAGAAACCTTACTTTGGGATCTATGCAGGGATAATCTTTCCTCTTCCACTTTGAAAGTGAAATTGATGTTGAGGATCACATTTGAGCATATCATCATTGTGTATTGTTGAATCTTTCTCTCTCTAGGGATTGTTTATATTATTCTTGCTTATTGATTTGGATATTTGTGTAAGGATAATATGAATGCTTTTATTAGATTGTTTTTATATAAATCCATTGCTAGAATCTCAAATACAATGCATAATAGTTGTGTTTTGGATTCATTTGTGGCAATTAATGGTGTTGAATTAATAGGGATAACGTAATATAGGTTAAATGACCCGAGCTTGTATGATTGTTGCCTAGATTGATCTATTTTCCTTATTTGTAATGCAACTGTCTGACTAAATTTAGAGAGCTTGTTCTAGGTTGTTTGATAGCTAGGTTTAGTTAAAGAACTTATTTTGGTTAAATACAATCTAAGGAAAAATCGGGGTTAACGGAGCTTATTGTTAATCTATGATTAATAGTTTCTAAGAGAGGTGTGAAAACAATAATGCAATCGAGTATTATTATTTGTGTGTAGGCTGAGATTGAATCAAGATCCAAATTCCAAAATCATTCATCAATTTTCTCAATTTTATGCTGCTTAATTTGAATTGCTTTTATTAGTATAATTTTACTCTGTTTGTTATTTAAAACCAACAATACCCCCACCCCCCGATTATATTTGTAGTTCACATATAAATATATTTTAGAAAAGTGATTTGATTTAATCTCTGTGGGATTGACCTAGACTTATCACTAGTTATAGTTTTAAGTTCAGTTAATTTTGTAGTAGTGTTATGACATGCTTTCATGCATAAACCTTCCATTAAATTTGTTATCATCATCTATATTCATATTTGCATTAATTTATCTTTTCTCATTAAATTCCCAACCATCATATCCTGGAGCAAATCCATCGACAATTAAATGACCCTATATAATATTTCTCATATACCATTAATAATTGCAACACTTATTACATAGATAAGAAATTTCATTCCTATTAAACATCTTAGAAAAAGCCTTTTTAAGAAAATGATCAACTACACTCATATATTGATCACCATATGTAGGAAAAGTCATCCAGTGCCTATCTCTCTTATCTGTGGACAACTTACTATTCATCAAAGTAATATATAGAATATGGAATATGTTAACAAGTAAGAAACATTTCATATACAATTTATTAAGAAAATGTGAGTAAAAATTGATAATCTCATGATTTTTTAAGATGCCTAATACATAGTTATAAAAATTTCATTATGAAATAATAAACCAATTTGAATTACTAGTAAATTGTCTAAAAGAAATGTACCTGAAGTATCCTAATAGTAGTAAGCTTCTCAATTATGGTTTTACTTTAGTTAGATGTTTCTAAATGCTTTAGTAGTAATTCTAAAATTTGTAAAAAAAATTATTAACAATGAACTTATATATTATTGTTATCATAAAACTAATAGCTTATACGATTAAAATTTTAAAAATAATATATAGTAAGAGAAATTCAATGATTAACAAAATACATATGAAAAGAAATAGTTAAATATTTTCTTAGAGACAATTATAGCCTTATGAAACATGTCTGACTTGAGAAAGCAATATCGAAAAATGTATGTAGTTATATGCATGAAGCTAGGGCTTTTACAAAATGTAATTATGCATGAATAGCTTCACTTTCAAGTCTTTATCCCATTCTTCTTTAGCAAAAATATATGGTCATTACCAGATAACGAAAGGTATGGTAATCAATTTGTATATCATGTAATAATATAGCAGTCATCAAGTATATTAAATAGGGAATTGATACTCCACACAAAAATGATATATAGAATAACAAAAGTTAATTTGTTAGAAATTTGAGGATTAAAGATGCCCTCATTATTAAGCAGGTCCCTAATATCTAATTCATAGATTTCAAATTAGTACAAGTTAAGTCAGTTCACCATATTTTCCTTTGATAATATATTCAACATCAAATATTACAAAGGAAAATATTTAGATATACAACTTCATAGAGACCTAAAAGAAAGCTAAAAAATAACTCCAACAAAAACCAAAGGAAATCTGAAGAGCTTTTTAGAATAAGAAGCAACAAAATGATAGATAAATTTGCATAAATAGAATAAAATATTCCATTGATCTTTAAATCCATTTGCATTCTATTAACAACCAGGTTTCTGTATTTTAGGATTGTAAATTCTAAAAAAAATGCATCAGATCCAAATATGTTAACTTTTTTCAAAATTAATAGTTTTAAATCTTATTTATAACTAGTGGAAAGTAAAGTTCTGTTCTATATAGTAATATTTATTTTCAAATTTTTTGGCCTAAAAGTTGATGAAAATGGGAAGGGAGATGAGATGAAATAGTTACAACCTTGAACTCTACTTTATGAAATATATTATTACAAGCTACAACAACCACATAAAAGATGGAGAGGTGATATGGATCATATTTTAACTGTATAAGAATTTTAGGCCGTAAATTAGTTTCTCAAGTAATGTTAGTGATGGTGATCGAAAAGACAAACTCAAATTTTAAATCGTAGGGACCAGGAGTAATAAGGGTTTATAATCAAACCTTTAAACTATTTGTATAATTAATTATTTTCTAGCAGTAAACAAATATCATTAACTAACTAAAAAACGTTGATGGGTTCTACATCAGATGCGATAAGAAATGTGATTTTAAAAGTGTAGCTACTTCTCTTAGGAATGAAGAAGCCAAGTCATAGCTATTTGAGTGTGGAAATTCCTTTCAAAACTATTACAGATAAAAACAATCATTCAGGAATACTAATTCTTTTGGCAATTTGCACCAAGTTACCAGCACATAATAGTCTCCTGGCGTTATCCTTGATAGAAATAAAAACTAGTTATTAACTAGTTTAGTGTCCTTATTTGCATAAATGAAAAAATAATATAAAGATTTTACAATTCATAACATAGTACAAAATAGCAAATCATAGTAAATTATTAAACTAGAGAAAAAGCAAGAGTTACGCGTCATCATTCGTAAATTACAAGGCTTAATAAATAAATTAGAGAACTAATAAATTTTGCAATTAAAAAATTACATAACTTCAAAACCCAAAATTTACATTAGAGATACAAATAAAAATTCACCTCATATTGGATCAAACATAGGTACATATAGCTAGTGATTAGCGATTACTAAGATTAGACTCATCTTATCACCTCTTACTTATTGGAGTTATGTAAATATAGTGCCCTGGAAAGAAAGTGTATTTACATATAACTTAAATTTTTTCCAGTTACTTTTGAAATTAAAATATTTATTATTAATAAAATAAAAGAGTTTGGTTTTATTTGTATGAGCATTATATATCTAGTCATAAGGTACCA
>JAOTAY010028155.1:0-26599 GCA_025629805.1 Erythroxylum baracoense | reverse complement strand
TGATGTGGATTGAATTGGAATAAGTAGCCTTCTTGAAAGTTATAGAGGATTTTCGTAGCTTTCCAATGATGTATCATGTACTGTTTTTGGACGTGGGAGTTGAAAGATGTGGGTGGTTGAAGTTTGGTGCAGGTGCTGTCAAATTGCAAGTTTCTGGGCAGAAACTTTGATTAATTTTTTGACTCTCATAGAGTTTGAAATTGTTCTTAGGGTCTTCATGGAAGTTTTGGATTATCTCTTTATCTTTTGAAATTTATGGATTAAAGCAAAGAGAGGGATCATATATTTTTCTGAACCAATTTGAGTGTTTTGGTGTCGTTAGAACCTTGAGGCAATGAGAAACAAATATCATGAAGAAGTCTTATTGAAATTCCTTAATGGCCTACCGTTGTTTCTGATCGGGTAAGTGAAATGAGTTTGTTTTTGAGGTTTGACCTGGTGGGGAATTCCTCCCTCGTGGGATGCGCGTCCAGATGTCACGTAGGACGTCGGGCTGGCAACTTGCCGGGGTGGGGTTCCAACACTTATGGTATCAGAGAAAGTAGGAGTTAGACTCCGAAAATAGGGTCGAACACCATCACCACTTGGTCCTGCTCATGTAGAAAGAGAAACTAGATTTGGTTTACACCCGACCCAACCTACCAAAAACCCAACCCTAAATTTGTGATATTTTTAGGTGTATTTTCAATTTGATTTTTTCTACTCCTGAAATTGAATTGCATATGTGATTGTGAAGTTGTGAATGGTTGGAACTTGGGTAAATTTTATGAATGGTCAGAACTTGGAATTGAATCGTTGTGAATGATTGGATTGGAAATTTGGAATTGAATGAAATGCACGGAGTGTTTTGTTTATCCAGTTGGATTAGAGTGTTTTGTTTATCTGTATGGAACTTCATATGTCATGTCAAAATAAGAAGGTGAGGAGCTAGGTTTGTTTTGGATTTTTACAATTATAAACTAAATTATAAATAAATTAGATAGCAAATTAAATCAAATTAAGCCTATCTATATAATTTCAATTTGATTTGAATTATTTGGGTTGGTTTAAATGTTTAAAAATAAATTTTTTTAACAATATTCAACCTTTTTAAAGATTGAATAGCATGATGAACCAAAAAGTCGCCAGGCCCTATTGTTAAGAATAATGAATTACTATTTTCATTAATAGCATTTAACCAACCAGGCAACCATATGCTTCGGCCTACATTGAAAGTTGGACTATTCGTTGAAGATAAAAGTACATCGAACCCATAGGAAGTTTTACCATGAGCAGACTGTATCCATTGAGCCATATGAAAATATTTTATTCATCAATAGTATGAAATTTGCAATTATTTTGACTTAATTTCAAATCCTTACTTCAAAATACCTTCTTTTTTAATAAAAAAGAAATAATATAACTATAAGTTTAATATTAATTAAATATCATTAAAATTCATATTTAAGAAATATTAATTAGCACAATTTGTATCAAGTCCACTATAAATTATAATTCAAGGTACTTTTTTTAACTCCTTATGCATTGTTTTCCTAGGATTAGCTTAATTTATTTTATATTAACTAAAATTTTGGTGAATAAATATAAAATAGCTAAATGTTGGTTTTTGACTTATTGATCAATTAGGTTGGATAAAAAATTGAGTTGTGATGGATGAAATTAAATTATATATGATGTAATCATACAAAATGAGTTATTACATAACATGGACATGCGTATTGTGTAATTATGTACGTTAAATACTTTAATTGTTAGTTTTTGACTTACTGATAAATTGTGTTGGATAAAATTGAATTATGTTGGATGAAATTGAATTATTATGGATGTAATCATACAAAATGAGTTATATTACATATGATGGATATGCATATTGTGTAATTATGTATGTTGAATACTTGAATTGTTAGTTTTTAACTTATTGATGAATTGTGTTGGATAAAATTGAATTATTTATAATGTAATCATACAAAATCAGTTATATTACATAAAATGGGCATGTGTATTGTGTAATTGTGTATGTTTAATAATTCAATTGTTGGTTTTTAACTTATTGATGAATTGTATTGGATAAAATTAAATTGTGTTAGATGAAATTGATTGTGCCTAATTTAATCATACAAAATGAGTTATATTATATAAGATGGAGGTGCGTATTGTGTAATTGTGTATGTAGAATACTTTAATTATTGGTTTTTGACTTATTGATGAATTGTGTTGGATAAAATTGAATTATGTACGATGTAATCATACAAAATAAGTTATATTATATAAGATGGACATGTGTATTATGTAATTGTATATGTTGAATACATGAATTGTTGGTTTTTGACTTATTGATGAATTGTATTTGATAAAATTAAATTGTGTTGGATGAAATGGAATTATGTATGATGTGATAATACAAAATGAGTTAAATTACATAATGGACATGCGTACTGTGTAATTGTGTGTGTTGAATACTTAAATTGTTGTTTCTTGACTTATTAATGAATTGTGTTGGATGAAATTGAATTATGTATGATTTAATCATACTAAATGAGTTATATTATATAAGATGGATGTGTATATTGTGTAATTGTGCATGTTGACTACTTAAATTACTAGTTTTTGACTTATTGATGAATTCTATTGCATAAATTTGAAATTAAGTTAGAGGAAATTGAATTGTGTATAATGTAATCATACAAAATGAATTATATTATATAAGATCATTATGACAAAAAGTGCTTTAGGTAACACTAAATTTGTAACATTTTAAAATGTGTTGCTTAAAACTAATATATTGCAATAGTTTTTAAAACGTCACCTTTTAGTAATATTAATAGGCAACACTAATAGTGATTTATTGCCATATATTTAAAAGGGCAACAAAATTAAAATATCGTTGCTAAAAGTTTTATAAAAGCAACAATTAAATATATTGCGACTTTAAACAATAATTAAGGGCTATAATAGGTAACGCCGAATTGAGACCCAGTTAGGTCGAAGCCCTACTTGAGCCCGAGCACGATCAAGTCTAACCAAACTTGATTATATATTTTATTTAATTTTTTAAAATAAAAATTAACAAAATTTTTAAGAAATATGAATTTTAGTTTAGGTTGGACCAAATAGTATGGGTTCGACCTAAAACCTAAAAATATTTAAAATACTAAACATACCTAAAATCTTTTTAACTCAGGTTGATTTAAGCTAAATCAAACCGAAATGATTAACTTTTGTCATAACTAATAATAATTAAAATATATATATACATATATATGGCACCGAAACATTTTTAATACCTCACCTTTCATTTGATATTATACAAGAGGCGCTAAAACATTTGGACTTTTCACCTTTCCTCTGCTCCTCAGATGACGCTAGCTGTGAGTGTCATGAACAGTTGCTGTTGGTGTAGTGTCAACGTCCGTGTTCAAGTGTTGTTGGTGTAGTGTACATGTTCAGGTGTTGCTAGTGCTCCGGTTTGTTAGTGCTTCGTTCACGTCGTTCATGTACAGGTGCATGCTAGTCTGTCTTAACATATTCCTATAACAATTCATTCTCCTTATAGTGAATTAATCTTTACATAGATGTTTGAGGGAAAATGATAAAAGAAATTGATTTTATAGATAACCATAATGAACTATTAATCCATGTTAATTGCTAATAATTAGCTACATTAGTACCCTTATTAAGAAAATAAAACATATTGTTTTTGGCAAGTAGATAAGTGGAACATGTAAAATAAAGATTAGAAGAACTAGATCTAAGATACATGATTTAAATAAGTAAGAAAAATACGAGAGTTAGGATACCCTGATCATTTTTGCTAAGCTTTAGTGTAATCCAAAAGTGTAGAACAACTAGAGAGTCACCTTTAAGAATTGGCATTTGGCTTAAAAATAAATATCCAACCTTAGGTCTCATTATATTCACCTTCCCTGAATCCCTATCAGTTGATCCTCACAATACAAGTTTATGACTAAAAAATGGGATATGGGGTATAAAAGTCAAAATAATGAAGTCTCTTTGACAGTATTAACTCCAAGTTTTGCAAGTTCTAGAGACCAAAATCCAACACTTGGAAATGTGACATACTATAGAGCAATAGAAGAAATCGTTGAATTAAATTACTGGGGATAGTTTAGTGTAGTGTTGTTTAAATGTTATCGGTATCAAGAGGAGAAAGACAATTATGGGCTTACTCAAGTAAACTTCAAAATGTTATCTTATATGGATGATCCTTTTGTATTTTGAAGCTAAGTTCAACAAGTGTTTTTTGTAGTTGATTGTTTTAAGGAAGGTTGTCATTATGTGGAGAAGAAGGTACCTAGGTATCTGTTTGACGTATTTTTGGATGATAATGACAATGTTGAAGAAACATACTGGGGAGAACCAAATGACTATGTCAGTGATTTTTTTCGAAATAATGGCAACATAGACCCTAATTAGTCTAGAGAAGATTTACCTATAGACACTGTGGACACACCTCCGAATATCTTAAATATAGAAACAGAAAATGATGATGATGAAGATGATTTAGACTTTAATGACACTGACTGAGATTGGGTGGATATTGATCAATAATTTTTTATAGAAGATCCTTATTTTTTTTTCTATATTAAAAATATAATTTTTGTTAGTATATGATTAAATATACTTTGCTAATCTAATTATTTTATAGATGGTTGTTAACAACAATATTATTTATTATTATAGCTCTTCATAATGAAGAAAAAAAACCAACATATGCAACCAAATTTTTTGCACTAGGGTCTATGGCTAATTTTGCAAGAAAGCAGCAAAAGAAGACTCGTGTTTATGAACTAAAAGATTTGTCTGATCTATCACATAAAGAGGAAGAGCATTTGGAGAATAGTGAAGAGCAATGCCAATTTATTAAAAAAAAGGTACATGTTTTCTCATTTGCTTTAGTAATATATATGTGATTATTCTATTATTAAATTTTGTCCTCTTTGTAATGTGAATGAAAAGTTTTTGTTATTGATATAAAATAAAAAAATTGTAATTTATTTTTCTTTCCACTATTTTAATTGTTACAAATTTTAATAGAAAGAAAAGGATCAATACTCAAAGAAGAATGGCGGACCACAACCTTTATGTCCTTTAGGTAGTGTTACTGACTTTTTAAGGTAGAAAGAACAAAAGAAACTTATTGAGGAACAACCACAAATGGAACAAGTAAGTGAAGGGGTTGAAATACATGAAAATGTAGTAGAAGGCGAAGCAAGGCAAGCAACTGTTCAAAAAGAGTCTACTTTTCTAAGGTGGAAAGAATTAATAACTAAAATGATGGAACAATAATTTTAACCATATGAAGATGTAATAAAAGAAAATGGATATGATATAAGCATGGATATGATAGAAATTGATAATGCTTAATTCAAAGGTAATCATATATTATACTATTTTAAAAAAATTTCTCTTATGTGTACTAACATTAATACTTATTTTGAATATAAAATTTGTGAAGAAGAAAGGGAGAGGTCCAACTTTGCTTAAGGATGTTTATGCAAGATCCATAGAACAATGCAAACTAATTTTTTTCAATACTTTTAATCAGGTGATTGGTCCTGATGAGAAAACGTTGACTGAATTCACACTTTTCTTAAGTTCCGTGCAGCGTAAACAAAGTCTTGCTCCTCTAAACCATGTTAATTGGTGAAAGATTCCTAAAGAACCTATTTGGGAATATGTTAATGTAAGAAATCATTATCTTAATGCTCTTTTTAATTTTGATTTATGAAATTTAAACAAGTATTCATTATATTGAAGAAGAGATATATTCTACTATTAGAAGGTAAAGATTGGACTTTGGAAACTATTGTAGATGCATGGAGAATTTACAAGTGTAGAGTGAAGCAAAAGCATTTCAAATAGTATACAATAGATGCATAAAGAATGGCCAATCGTCCCAACTATATAAGCAAAGAAGTCTTTGAGGATCTCATTTCTTATTGGAACCACCTAGATGTGAAGGTATGATAATTATCATTACCTTTTACAAATTAATTACATGATACCTAACTAATATAATTCTTTAATGTATAGAAAATTGCTGCAAAAAAATATTGAAAATAGAAAACAGAAAATTGAAATGCACACAGTTGGTCTTAAGAGCTTTGCAAGTATTTATGCTAAGTTATTATATTCTCCAATAAGTGCTAATCTATTAAGAAATTACTTTAATTTTATAAATTATAATTAACAATTGGTTCCATGGATAGCAAAATGAAAAAGAGGATAAAACTCTACTCTCTAACGCTGAAAAGTGTAATGTAACTTATAAAAGAAAGCCTGGAAAAGTTTAGAAGCAACTTACTGAAGCTATAAGGGAGAAATTCGTGAGTAACGCTAGTTTTGTAATAATTTTCTATATTATTGCTACATTTGTTGACATGCCCTAATTTATTGCTTATTTTATGTTTTTTATTCAATTTTATTTATTTTTATATTGTTGATTTGTTCTTCTTGTCAAAATGAGTTATTTATAGTATAATTAGAATTATAGTCAGTTTTTTGTAATCATATATGGTGCTGTCATTCATTATTATGACTACAAATTTTCTTTTGTAGGATTGCATTGAAGAAGTACAAAATGAAAATGATAGTGAAAAGCATGATAAAGTTGTGACTGATTTGGGAGTGATTAAGACCTGAATATAATAAACTTTTTGGAAGGGTATGAAAGCATCTGCCATGAAAGAAAAAATATGGTGAGTGAAGCCTTGTACAAAGTTCCTAATGAGTATTTATAGTCCGTCAGGAATGCATTAGAAGAAGAGATGAATAAAAGAGTAGAAGTTGAAAAGATGAGAATGAGAAAGGAATTTCAACAAAAGAAAGTTGAACGTTTCAATGTGAAAAGGCAACTAGAACAAGATAAAGTTGATATAAAAGAAATGATGAAATACATGTTCTCCCTCATTCAATCTCAGCTTGGGCAAGCTAACACCACTGACATAGATATGTTTTTTAAATTAATTACTCATAGTTAATGAAGAAAGGAATCTTTTATTCCTCCAAACTATACATCTTGTTATCTTTTTTATTAAAATTAGCTACTTATGTTCATGCTTTTTGAATTTGTTCATAAAAAGAACATAAGCATTATGTTGTTAGTTTTCTGACTATATTATTTCTCTTGATTAAATTGATGTCACAATAAAGTAAGCATAGTAGTTTTACAATTCTAATCTACTTGTTTCTTTCTTTCAATTTTTATAGGATGGCAATGATTAAGAATGGATAAGGAGGTATTTGGTGAAGGATTTTGGATCGTCCATACATATTGGTTTTGTTTAGTATTTAAATTAACTCACTTATATTCTATATGGAATGGAGGACGCTATTGTAGACAAATATTTTAGCTAGTGATTTTTTTGTTTTTGCATTTTGAATATGTTAAAAGATTGAATTTTACAAAACCTTATAAACAATATATTGAAAGGACCTATCCCAGAGTTCCATTTCCAAAACCTAAGTGGAGCCCTCCCGGAGACCCTAAAATAGCCCTCCAATCGATATCTAACTCAACTGAAGGGTTCCCACAAAGCCAAGATGTTCAACTATTAAAAACCTTTTATACTTTAACTGTTATAAGTGCAGAAAATAGTGGGATTTTTTTAAAACGTTTTATTAAAAATTTCGGCAACATAACAACTGCTTTTCTAAGATTCCCAAATTTCAAAAGCCTACATAATAAATTTAGGTTTTCAAAGCTCATTCGAACTCATTCCGTTGACTTCAGAGTTTTCAAACATTTTATAAGAAATTTTTGGTTAAGCTTAGGACTGTCTTTGATCTATCTGAGATCTCCGTTATAACCTTAATAATACATTTAAAAACTTAAATTACTCTAGTACACCTTAAATAGAGCATACTCTATAAAATGCATGTTCAATGCATTACATAGTACAATAATTGAACTAGGATATTACAAATTCTCCCCTTCTTATAGAAATTTCATCCTCGAAATTTTAAACAAACATAGTGATCTAAAAAATATGGATATTCACTTCATATCCACTCTTCGTGCTTCCACTCTATCAATCACCTTATAGGGACCAACATATCGTGGGCTTAGCTTATTACATTGTCTAAAACTAATTATTTCTTTCCATGATGATATTCACAAAAATTCCTTGATTTTTCAACTTCAAACTCCAAATTCTTCCTCCATTTGCAAACCTCACTCTACTGTTGATTTTGGGTACTATCACTTTGACTCACATACTTTTGATCTTACTTACAATTATCTTAACTAGTTTAGTCCAACCAATTTACTTTCATCTATCTCATCCTCATATGCCAACACTCTATGTAACTATATACTTCCAATCACTTACAACTTCATTAATATATCAAGAGAATACCTACTTTGGATGGTTAGGAATTGGGTAGTTTTTTTTAAATTGATCCTTTATCTCCCATATACTATCATCCCCGCTTAGATTCTGCGAAATTACTACCATGAAATCCTTCATAATATGCTTCCATTTCCATTTTTGGATAGGGAGTGGCCGAGCAATTTTTATTGGTTCCTTGGCTCTCAACCTTAACTTGTTAATTTAACAAGCATTTGAATATATGCTATGCTATCAGCCTTTTTCCTACCTTATTGATCATAATTCACCTTCAAGTTATGATGCCTCTTTGTGTTCCTCAAATGCATAGTACACACACTAGTGAGCAACTTAATCTAAAATTTTTTCTTAAATGCAACCATGACTAATACACACAATTCTTGACGTACCATCATCATAATGTTACCTCTCAATAAAATTCCCTCAGAATTTGCAACTTATCTTTACATGAAACTCTTTTTCACTAAATCATTGCTTTTGCTTTCTCACTAACAATCAGTTTATTCACAACTTTAGTAACTTAACCATACATCAAATCATCCATTTAACACTATCAAGATTCACATCTATTGATATTACTAGTAATGAACTTTTAATTGGGGTTCTACAGCAAACAATTGTTCTTATATACTTCTAAATAATAAACAGTTCCTTTCCCAATGTCTCTAATTATAAACAAAACTCGACAATATTTTTCTTGTATTTCTTATGCCTCACGTGGATTCCTTATCTTTCCAATTTCAAATCCATAGTCATTAGTGAATTATTTATTGTACATTTTTCATTTCCCATCATACTTTTTGGAAGCAAATCAATCATTTAAGATCATATCATAAGATACTAACATAATATCCCATTCACATAAAAACCATTTAATTACCTCAGAGTTCAAATGTTACTATCTTATAATGTACTTTCGAGCTTATCAAACCTCAATATCTTTAAATGAGGAGTATACCTTATATTTTCACTGCACAACTTTGATGTTTAATACAAATATCTTTACTTGTCCATTTCTAACACTACAAAATGCATATGTGATTTTAGGTATCTTAGAACTCAATTTGGGACTTCATTAGTTACTAATTTTTATTTTTAGCCAACTAAAATCTCCATGTCATACTTGTTCAGAGGTCTCATACATAATTCTTATAATTCTCCCAATCGTCAATTATAATTATCTATAAAATAATAGCTCTAAATTTTAGTAAGAAAATTCTCGATTATGGATCAAAACTTATCACTAACATTTCCTTGAAAATTTTACCACCATTTTCACTCTTTTGATTGCCAAGAAATAAAACTATTGACTTACATAAAAAGAACTTAAAATAATGAATGTTCAATACTTAGAATCAATATACTAATATACACATAATTGGAAGCTTATATCAAACTAATCTTTACTCTAAAAGAATATTATTAAGTCATCAATCTTGATTAAGGATTCCATCACAATGTCATCCATAACATTACTTAGTACGAATCCACAAATCACTGTATAATCAAAATAGATTGACCTTAAAAATAAAATTTTATACTAAGATTGATATTTATTCTATTTAACCACTCTATAAGGTTATAACATTTAAGCATATCAAACTTCATTCACCAATTACTCGTATCAATAATTAATCCTCACTTAATTCAATCATAATAAGCAATTTCATCCTCCAGATATATTCACAAATTACTTTTCCAGTACTAAAATGCTAAATAATCTTGTAAACTTCTATAATTATAGAGTCATAAAAACTAAATAACTTGTATGCTTAATTCTTAATACTTTTTTAGCTATCATGGTTGATATACTAACATATGGGAGCATTCTACATTTCTCGCATGATACTATATTTGACTTCCCTTACGGACCAATCTTAACTTCCTTTATAAGCAATCAATATTGACAGAATGCACTATTAGTCAGGTCCCTTCCTTGTATGACTCTATAGTCATCGATACCTAATAAGATAAACTCATTAGAGAGCTTTTAAGTCTAACTACTATGTAACTACCTCTATGAACGTTCTACACTACTGGCGTAGTTTTAGTGAAATTAGTTATTATCATATGATACTCTAAAGCTCTAACTTCACACTAATCTTGCTAACACATCTTTTAGCACATACGAGTGCATAGTTGTGGGATTGATCTTAATATATTCATCACTATTGGTACCTATCACCGTACCAGATGTATCCTCAGCATCTTATTGGGTTACTGCAATTACCCCAGCCTATGCAAGTGGTCTTCTTCCATATTAGCTACACCTTGGTACTGAGCTCCTAGTGTTTTAGGAGTCTCTGGACACTGTAGGTGGTCTGACTAACCTTTAGCTAAGCGATATTCCTTGTCTCATCTTTCTATCACCAAGTCATTTAAATTTATTATTCCAATCCCAATCTAATCAAATTCGGGAACTTTTAGGGACTTTACTCCTATTAAACAGTTTTGTGCCTAACTTATAAATATGCTTAATCAAACTCCCTGACACTACTAGGGCCTCCCGTGGCTGACGCATCGCCACTGACTGTATCTGCATTGTTTAATCAAGGTAAAAAAAAAAATCCACTGATAGTTTTGCCAATCTTCATTATTCTGGAAGGGGTTGATTTATAAAGAAAAACATTTAGTGATCCATCCCCATGCTTGGTATCCCGAGCTAAAGGTACTTCAAGTGCTAGAGCCTTTAGTATAGTTTTAGGACCCCTTAAGTTTTGTCGATGCATCATGCTATGAATTCAAAAATAAACTATATAACATTGAAAAATAACAAAACTTTCAAGGTTGCCTTATTCACAAAACCATATTATGAAATCATAACACGTATAAAGACAACCCTATTTCAAAATAATCTCTGTTACCACCTGAAAGGACCCATCCCAAAGTTCCCCTTCTAGAACCCGAGTAGAGCCCTCCTGGAAACCTTACAGTAGCCATCTAATTGATATCTAACTAAATTGAAGGGTTCCAGTAAGGCAAAGCCTTTTAACTATTAAAAACCTTTTATACTTTAACTTTTACAATCGTAGAAAATAGTGGAAATTTTTATTAAAATGTTTTATTAAAAATTTCGGTAGCATAACGACTACTTTTCTAAGATTCCCAAATTTCAAAAACCTGCATAACATATTTTAAAACATTTATATATTCACACCAATTTCTCAACTACAAATTATGGACTTCAAGTCCACTCATAAGCAACCCCAAACAAATAATTCTCAACAATCATTACAATAAACTTTAAAAAGATAAAACATATTCAAGAATTTCATTTAAAAGTCTTTATAAATATCCATTCTTTATGCAAATGTACATATCAAAATGACACAAGCACAGCAGCACTCGATAATATAACTAATCTTGAGGCGAAGTCCTAATTATTGCAGCACTTATATGCATATCTACAGTGGTTTATTTAAAAACATAAAAATAAAGGTGACCTAAACGAGTTCAGTGAGTGTAATTAGTTTACAAGGAAATCGAACTTTTCCTAACAATATAACTGCAATATTCCATACATTCATAAAGCTCATGGTAAAACATTTTCGATAACAATTTATTCATGTATCATCAAGTATGGTAATAACATAACCTTTTGTAAAACACAATTTCAATTTTTTTAAAGAACTATTTCAAAATGCTTTTCTAAATTAAACTCATCATATAAAAGTTTCCATTTTTCATTTTCCTTTATCAATAAACAATGGTGGCAATAAGTTTTCTAAAAACTTTAACACTAAAAAATAAGCCAACCATTAGCATTGGTACCATACAATACCTCTCATAAATAATGGTGGCATTACTATTTTTATGACTTTCCTTACTTATCATAGCCCACCACAAGTTTCTTTACCATATGGTAAACTAGGCATAAGGTCATAGAGCTAGTTTTGCATCGCTTACCCGTAACAAGTTAGCTGTTATAAACTGGTAATTACGGAGCTAGTTTTGCATCGTTTACCTTTAACAAGTCACAGAGCTAGTCCTACATTGCTTACCCAAGACATAAAGTCATAGAGCTGGTTTTGCATAGCTTACCCGTAACAAGTTAAACACTGTAAACCGGTAGTTATGAAACTGTTTCTAGATACCGTGACTGGTTAACCACTATTTACAGAGCTGGTTTTACATCGCTTACCCGTAATAGGTTAACCACCATAAATATATCAGTGTAATAACATGTATAAAACCTACCAGTGTACCATAGGCAAAAGCAACTTTTACATTTACAACTCCTCTTATTTTCTAAATCAAGTATGGGAGGATTCATAAGTGAATTATTTTAATGTAACTCTCAATCATATAAAATTTAACTTTCAAATTACAACTCATATATTGACAAAACATACACTTATGCTAGTAATATTCACTTGTAAAACATCATTTGCATTAAAATCAGTATAAATATTCATTTTATGATCAAATGAAAACCAATTGCATAAACTTAACTTAAAGAACACTCACATGTCATCAATTCTTTTACAAAGAATGAAGTCATATAAAACAATTAAAATACACTCACTGTTTTGCAAACTTATTGTGAAGCATACTCACGCGTTCGATGCCTCTCATTTACCAACACAAAGCACATTTCACTTAGGCACGTATTTCCAAATTAGGAAATAAGGCATTAAAACTACATATTCTGTTTAACTGAATTTGAGATTTGTATCTAATTGTGTAATACGTATGCTAATCATATTTCTGCTTACTTCCATAAGTTAACCTATTGGTCACCGTTTCCAAATTTAACTTCAAAAGTCACTTAAGTACCATATTTTATCCATTTTAACTTACCAATTCTTTCAAAAGACAATCTCACCTAATTTAATTAACCATATTACAATCATGCATGGTGAGTCATAGTTATGACCTATGTCTAAAATCCATACCTCCACTTGTTCCTTAATTTTCATATAGTAAACGTTCAAATTAGATTTTGAGTCTTTTAGACATTTGTTCCCCTATGTCTCTAGTTTCTATATCATGAACAATGTACCAAATATCACGAGCTATTTCAACACAGGGGTAGTATTAGGTTACCACTTTCGATCTCAAATTTCAATATCATTCATCCGAAATTAGGTCTAGGTTTCTTCTAGATATTTTTAATACTATGTCATGCAATTTGGGGGTCCATAGGCTAGGTTATGGCTAAAATCTTGGTACTAGTTTAAGTTAACCTAAGATAGAATCCCACTACACATTCCTCTCTTGTCATATTCAACTAATTCTATACAAAGAAACATCAAAGTAATACTAAGAAAACTTTGATCTTAAACACATCCATCTCACTCAAGAAAACCCATAAAAATAAAAAATTTAAGCTAGGAAACTTCCCACTTTTTCCTCCAATCTTTTGAGTATTTGATGCATACTTCAAGATTTCTCTAAATCACCATCAAATTCCATAAAAAATGACTATATTCTTCTTCCTCTCTCCTTAGCCGATGTTCACCCTTAGATTCTCTTCTTTTCCCTTTCTTTTTTGTCTCTCATGTTACTCTCTCATCACTCTCACGTTTATGTTGAAAGAAAGAAGAAAAATGTCTTAAGTTTTGCTTTTTATACTTATTTAATGGATTACACCTATAACCTTCCTATTTGTCATCATTAATGACTCATCAAACACATGTCATCATCTCATTGCTCCTCTCTAATGGCTCATCAATCCACTAATATCATGTAAAAAGACCAAAATTTCCTTAATTAGTATGAAAGACTAAATTGCCTTTTAATGCATTTAATTGACCGACTAATCGAATTAATCCCAAAAACATTCCACAACTGTCTTATTTTTAAATTGACTATCAAATACTGTAACTAGGGTCAATATTTATTGATTGGATGCTTTGAAAAGATTTGAATAGGTTTAAAATCATCAACACCCATTATGTTCGAAAAAGGGTATTTTAGTCTAATAATTTCAGATTACCCGAATTTTATTCAAACGAATTCCGTTTTGACCCGTTTCAATTCCAATGGACTCAAATCCTAATTTTGGAGCTTTTAGTCTTATTTTAAAATTATTCAATAACTTTTTGGATGTTTGAAAGAATTTTCGGATTGAATACGAAAATCACTAAATGTCATTAAAATAGCTAAGATTTCATTCAAAAGTATCACCTAAATCTGCAAAGCACATTTAAGGCTTTTAAAGCTCATTCAAACTCATTCCATAGCTTTTTAGAGTTTTCAGAAATTTTTTGAGAAATTTTCGGTCGAGTCTAAAACCATCTCTGGTCCATTTAATATCTCTGTTATAATCTTAATAATACATTTAAATGCTTAAATTACTCTAGTACACCATAAATAGAGTATACTCTTTAAAATGCATGAACAAAACATTGCACAGTGTAATAATCAAACTAGGATATTACATATATTATACATAAATGCAATTTTTGGTCGTTTACATTTGATAGTACTTACATAATTAAGGCCTACATTAATATGTATACATTTCTTTTAAAGTATATATGGATTTTTTCTACATAATGATAAGAGTTTGATTTTACGTTAAATTGTATTAGTAACAAAAGCATAAATTGTTGCCTTTATTATTACAAATTGTTGCCTAAATAAATTCATTTTGTTTCCTTATAAAGACTTAAGAGTGTTGCAATATCTATTTAACATTGTTTTTATAGTTTAAAACTAATGTGTTGCCTTAATCAAGACCTAAAGTAACATTTTTTATCTTGTTGCCTTATACTTATTGTAGCCCCACTTCTTGCAATGATACGAATTCTGTTGCCTTAATGAAAAGGCAACGATAATTGTACTTATAACTATGCTTTTTCCTATTCCCTAAAACATTTTTTACTGTGGTGGATGGACATGCGTATTGTGTAATGAAATTATGTATTCTTTATTCTGATATATGTCTTTGCAGATAAATAGAAGAAAGTTCAAGTACTCTTAAACATTTAACTGCTTCAAGGAAGATACAATGATCCAGCTTGGGCTCATGCTACATTAGTGCCGATATGAAGAATTATGCTTTTTTTTTTGTTACAAGCATTTGAAAGGTAAAGGATTCACCTGATTAAAGAAACATTTAGCTAGGGATAAAGGAGACATGGAACCCTGTAAAAAAGTAAGTCATGAAGTGAAGAAGCAAATGAAAACTTTGCTAAAAGAATATCAATATGAGAAAGATAGAACGGAGAGATTGAATTATGAAATTGGTAACGTAATTTCGTTTGCTAGTGTTCATGATGATAGTGGAAATGTTGAAGGTGATAGTGGTAGTGGTAGTGTTCCTTCCCCAAAAGTAGTGAATGTTACATCTGGATCTGATATTAGCAAAACAAAAAGGAAGATGACTAATGCAGAGTCCCATGCAATGAAGAGATGTAGTTCACAATGTAGATATGGAAATGACTAGGTGGTGGTATGATACATGTGCAACATTTAATGCTTCTCAATCTTACTATTATCAGTTTATGGTGGATGCTAGAGCCTGTCACGGTCTAGGATACAAAGCTCCTTCTATTGATGACTATATAAGTAAACTCTTGAGTTGATTAGTTTTTAAAATTAAAAGTTATTTGGGAGAAAGAAGAATGAATTGGTCTACTTATAGGTATTCCATCAAATGTGATGGTGGAAAAATAGGAGACTAAGCCTATTATTAATTTTTTTGGTTTATTCTATAAATGGCTAAAAGCTTTTGAAGTTTATTAACGCATCTGGCCTTGGTAGGAATACTGATAGTTGTGATTTGCATTATATTTTAGGGTTTAATTTGTTAGGCATTTAGTGTGAATTTGAGTGTTGAGTGTGTATTTATGGTTTAATTGTGTTAGTTTATGGGTTCAAGGGTTTTTATGGGTTAGTATGAGTCTTTTAGCTAAATTTTTATATTTTTGAGGTACCTGATGTGTTTGTTGGTGTTTTAGGGTAAATGGCAAAGAACAGAGAAGTTGCGAAGAGTTTTGGGCCAAAAGCATAGCCCACGATCGTGGCACAATTGATCACGATCGTGACAGAGAGGGTCGAGCCAAGGTAGCCAGGCCACGATCTTGCACTTTAGGTCACGATCGTGATAAAGGGGGTTAAATGCTAGCCACGATCGTGGCAGACAGGGCCGCGATCGTTGCCTATGTTGGGCTAAAGCAAAAACTCGAGTTTTGCAAGATTTTTTAAACCATTTCAACTACAACTTAAGCCTAGGGCATCGAAAATATAAGTACATCACAAAGAGACAGAACTAGCAGCATTGGAGAATTTGAAAAGAGAGCATTAATGTCAGCTACATTTTGCGAAAAAATCTAGAGAGTTATCGAGATATTGAGGAAGGAGACGAATGAAGAGAGTTATAGAGACGAAGCTTGACGCGACGAAGCTTAACGCGACGTATTTCTATTTTTATTTCAATTTTATGGATGTATGAAATTGGAATGATTATTGAAATTAACTGTTATCAAGTGTTAATTTATGCCTAAATTCACCTTCAGGTTTTTGGTCCTTGAGATTAATAAAGTTTGATTGATTGTGTTTTTATTAATTTAATTGTGATTCAATATTTGTTCGTAATAATTCAGCAATAAATTGAGAGGGTGAGCCAAGTGAAAATAATCAAATTAGGTTAACAAGAGTTAGGTAATTTGATAGGTATAGAATTGACTCAAACGGATATGATCGTGTAACAAGAGATCGAGTATAGGTTCCTGGTAGGTTATTAGACAATTTTAGGACTAATTTAGGTTTTGGGTCAATTGTGAATCGAGAGATCACAATTCTAGAATTTAAATTAGGGATTATCAATTAGGGTTAAGGATTATAACTTGAGAGAGAGTAACCTACCCTAGGATCGTCTAGACCCATTAATTCGATAATTGCATAATTAGTTAGATTTTTGTTAATTTCAGATTAAAAATCCCTTTTCTCTCAATTGGTAATTTCTAGGTTGATTTTTAGATTGGGTTGTATGATTTGTTACTTGTTTAGTTCTCTATAATTTAATTCTTGAAATTAATTAATTAATTTTCTGCATTAGTTTATTTATTTTGAATTATTGTAGTTAGTATAACCTTAAATTTTAATACTAGACTTCCCTCATTGTGGGATAGATACCTTAGGTGTTACGCAAACAACTCATGCGCTTGTGAAAATTACCAAGGTTTTAAATATTAAAACTTAGTGTATGCAATCTTGCAATCAAGTTTTTGGAGCTATTGCTGGGAAGGCAATTTAGATTTTTAGTCTATGGTTGTTTCGCTATCTTTTGTTTTCAATTTAAAAAAAAAGGGCATAAAGTAGAAACACATCAAGACATCTTAGAATGAGAATAAGACATCTGAAGAGTTGAATGTTAAGGTTTCCTTGAACATCACAAACATCCCTTGCACCCTATAATATTCATCCTCTATGATAAAAAGAATGATCATAGAGGATGAATATTATAGGGTGCAAGGGATGTTTGTGAAGTTCAAGGAAGCCCAATTTGGTTGGGGAAATCATCATCCTTATATGAACTTGTTCACTTTGGAGTGGTAGAACCACCTCGAATTCTATTAGTCCAACAATGTAGGAAATCATTTAGGACATCAAGACCTAGTTGAATTTCAATATGATGAATCCAATTCATGGGATTCCAAGCTGGACAAAATCATGGATAAGCTCATGGATATGGAAGAGAACTAGAAAAGATTAGAAAAGAAGTTTGAACAAGTAACAGAAGATCATGCATCTTTTATTCACATTCTAGAGGTTCAAATAAGCCATCTTTCCAAGGAATTTTGTAAGCAAAGTGTGGAAAATTGTCTACACAGCATGAAAGTAAATACAATAGAGCCATTCAGGCTATCACATTTAGGAATGGGGTAGAGTTAGAAGAGCCAGCGAGAAATCAAGCTAATCCCAACCTTATAGAAGACCAAGAACTCAAGAAAAAGGATGAAGGAAACGTTGGAAACCTCTCATACTATCTGCCAGATCTTAGTACACCATATTTGAACATCGAAAAATCTAGAATAGATGTCCATATAAAGAAGCCTACCCTTGGGATTAATGATGATGAAGAGACATTCAACATAAAAGATGTATTTAAGAATATAAAGGTTAGTAGCTCATCTAAGATAATTGATGTGTTTGAATCTTCTGAAGAACAAGAGGACGAAGAACAGAAGACAATAGATATAGAGTTTGGAGAAGAGATGAAGGTCTTTGTTCGTGAAGCGGAAGAAGCAGAGGATACGAAGGTGATTAAGGAATAAAGAGAGCAACTCACCTTCATACAAGACAAATTGTTGGATTCAATGGAAGATTCAGGGAGTTTCGTTATTCTCTATTGTATTGACATTTTGTTAGTGAAAAGGACATTACTGAAATTAATTAGTTTTTATAATTTTATCAATATTGTCCTTCTGATCATTTGTAATTTGTAGCTTACTCACGGGCTAAAAATTGATGTTGAATGAAAAGGATGGAAGCAAGCCACTCATAATTGATCTTGGCTGAGTTTTAAAGGATGAAGTCAATCTAATGACCATAAATTAGCACGTTTAGTAGTTAGATTTAAATTGTTATGTAGCTAGGTTTGTTTTAAATTCTTAAATAAGTTTTGAATGATTTGGAATGGTTTGGATTGCTAATTCTTTTGCTCTCCTGAATCACTTATAAGATAGGGAAACACTCTCAATGTTAAGCGGATTTGGTCTCAACACTATCACCATCACCACCTTTATTGCCATAAATGGTTTTGTGTTCTAACCCTTTTTTTTCATTTTTGTTAGTATTTTATTCTTATGTTTTTCATATTTTGGGCTTTATTTTCCCCTAGTGTGTTGGTGTACCTTTCTCACATTGAAGACAATGTGTTGTTCAAGTATGGGGATAGTTATGTGTTTTACTTTTTATGTGATTTTGCATATTGTATGATAGTTATTAGATTGCAATTTGTGAACTGTATGAATGTGTCAATGACTTAAATGAAGTGAAATTTATTATATTTGAACATAGTCTATTAAGTTGTAAATAATCATTAGCTCACAAAATTAGTGAATTAGGAGTCTTTAGATAAATATACAGCTTAATTAGGATTTAGTGTAAATTTAGCATCCTTTAGGTTGTCATATTCATTCATAATTTGAGACCTTTTAACTTAAGTAGCTTAACTAGTATTTTTTACGAAAACGAATAGCTAAAAACAATAAGGTAGGTGAAAAAAGTGTATATTTTGTTAATAAATCACTATTTTGCTAGCTTTCGGGTTATGAATAGAGCTATTATCTAGTTAAAAATGTGATAATAGCTGAGTAATTGGATCGACAAGCATCACAAATGTGTGCCTTCGTGTAAAAGGCTATAATCACGTTTCAATCAAGTTGTCTAATAAAAGGACTTAGTCGAGTAACCGGATCGAAATTCATCACCAATGTTTGCCTTCGAGTAAAAGACTGAGTCCGTGTTTAAAAAATTAAAAATTAAAAATTAATAAATATTAAATAAAAATGTGTTTGTAATAAAAGCCTACCAGATTTGTAATAAGCTTGAATTTTCTTGAAAATGTAATTAGGAACAGTTATAGAGTCTGAAGGATCAGAGAATTATTATTGTGTGTGTATAATTTAAAAGGGTGAATAAATTGACACTTAGATTTCATTTAATTTGTATATTTAGTTCACAGCCTTTAGATATAGATTTTGCTTGTTAATGATTAGATATAACTTGTCAAATTGTGTTCAAAATTAAATTTATTTCATGAAGCCGAAGCAATTGCCTCATTTTTGCATTGTGTGTTGTATTTTTTTGTGTTGTTTGCTTGAGGACAAGCAAACATTTAAGTGTGGAGATGTTGATAGTTGTGATTTGCATTATATTTTAAGGTGTAATTTGTCAGGCATTTAGTGTGAATTTGAGTGTTGAGTGTGTATTTATGATTTAATTGTATTAGTTTATGTGTCTAAGTGTTTTTATGGGTTAGTATGACTTTTTGAGCTTAATTATTATTTTTAAGGTACCTTGATGTCTTTGTTAGTGTTTCAGGGTAAACGGCGAAGAACAGAGAAGTTGTGAAGAGTTTTGGGCTAAAAACATAGCCCACAATCGTGGTATAATATGCCACGATCGTGACAGAGAGGGACGAGCTAGGGCAGCCAGGCCACGATCGTGCACTTTGGGTCACGATTGTGACAAAGAGAGTTAAGCACTAGCCACGATTGTGGCAGGAAGGGCCACGATCGTGGCCTACGTCGGGCTGAAGCAAAAATTCAAATTTTACAAGATTGTTCGGACCGTTTTGACCCCGATTTAAACCTAGGGCATCCAAAGTGTAAATACATCATAAAGGGACAGAACTAATAGTTTTGGAGAATCTAAAAGGAGAGCATTCATGTTAGCCACATTTCAAGAAAAAACTAGAGATTTACCTAGAAATTGAGGAGGGAAACGAAGGAAGAGAGTCATGGAGACGAAATTTGAAGCGACGTACTTCCCAAAACAGATAGTTTCCTGCAATTGCTAACTCCACGAATCCGTTCCGACAGTATTTCTATTTTTATCTCAATTTTATAGACGTATGAAATTGGGATGATTATTGAAATTAACTATTGTCGAGTGTTGATTCATATCTAAACTCACCTTCGG
The DNA here is from genome assembly GCA_025629805.1 of Erythroxylum baracoense. Lineage (NCBI taxonomy): Eukaryota > Viridiplantae > Streptophyta > Magnoliopsida > Malpighiales > Erythroxylaceae > Erythroxylum > Erythroxylum baracoense. The sequence continues at coordinate 5,633 of JAOTAY010028155.1, read as the reverse complement.
GTTTTTGGTCCTTGAGATTAATAAAGTTTGATTGATTGTGTTTTTATTGATTTAATTGCGATTCAATATCTGTTCATAATAATTCAGCAATAAATTGAGAGGATGAGTCGAGTGAAAATATTCAAATTAGGCTAATGAGAGTTAGGTAATTTGATAGGTAGAGAATTGACTTAAACCAGTCAAATCGTGTAATGAGAGATCAAGCATAAGTTCTTGGTAGGTTATTAGACAATTTTATAACTAATTTAGGTTTTAGGTCAATTGTGAATTAAGATATCACAATTTCATAATTTAAATTAGGGATTATCAATTAGGGTTAAGGATTATAACTCGAGATAGAGTAATCTACCCTAGGACTATCTAGACCCATTAATTTGATAATTGCATAATCAGTTAGATTTTCGTTAATTTCATATTAAAATCCCCTTTCTCTCACTTGGTAATTTCTAGGTTGATTTTTGGATTGGGTTAAGTGATTTGTTACTTATTTAGATTTCTGCAATTTAATTCTTGAAATTAATTGTTTGATTCATTTATTTTTTGCATTAGTTTATTTATTTTCAATTATTGTAGTTAGTACAACCTTAAATTTTTGGACTGAACTTCCCTTCTCGTGGGATCAATACTTTAGGTACTATGAGAATGACTCGTACGCTTGGAAAAATTACCAACATTATAAATATTAACACTGAGCATATGTAACCTTGCAATCAAGTACTAATATTTATTTTGAGATATTCGATAAAGTTGTAAATGAAGTAGGGCCATAAAATATTGTTCAGTTTGTTACTGACAATGATTCCATTTATAAAGCGAAGGGAAGAAGGTTACAAAATAAGTATAATTCCTTTTTTTGGACACCTTGTGCTACACATTGCGTTGACGTAAGATTGGAAAATATAGAGGATGCTAGGTATTTTCCTATTATTGATGAGAATGTGCAGAGAGCTAAAAGGATGACCAAGTTTATCTATAATCATGTATAGGTGTTGAATTTAATGGGAAAGGGATTTTCCAATGATAGGAATTTGTGTCGTCCTGCTGTGACAAGATTTGCAACGAATTTCTTATCACTTCAGTATTTTTTTTGATGAAGAAAGAGTTAAGATAAATATTTACAAATGATAAGTGGGTTGCATCTCAGTATGTTATATTTAATGCTGGATTGGAGGATTCTAGAATTATACTGGAAGATAGTGAATTTTGGGTCTCAATGCCAATTTGTTATCCAAGTTTGTGAGGCTTTGGTAAGAGTGCTTCGTTTGGCTAATAGTGATGAAAAGGTACTAACTAGTTACTTTTTTTATGCCATCGAGAGGAAGAAGAACCAATCAAGGCCAATATGAAAAACAGGCCTTCTTTGCACACACCTTATCTTGCAGTCATTAATGATAGATGACAAAGATAACTTTCCTCTTTGTTGTTTGCAACTAGGCAATTTTTGAATCTTAGTGTTTATTTCATACCATATTCTACAAAGAACACTAAAGTTAATAAGGGAATGCTATTAACTATTACAACAATTGTTGCCTTTGACATGATGCAAAATATCTTGACCTCACAAATAGAGCTTTATAAGTAGTCTTTTAGGGATTTTAGGATGCCAATTGTTATTCGACAAAGAGTAAAACTTTCTACAGGTATTAGGTTTTTGCCTTTCCTTACTTGTTGAAAATTAATTATCACTTTATTTTATTTATAACGGTACTTTTGTTATCTTACGAGCTACAGTTTCTTAGTGGGATCAATTTGAAATTGGTGTTCCAGAATTGTAAGGTTTTCAATTTGAATTTTAAGTAAATGTGTGAGTGCAATGCGCTGTGAAAAGACCCGAAGCACATTTGAAGTCATCTATTCTAAGAAAACAAATAGATTGGAGCACAAGTTGAATGACTTGGTCTTTGTTCATTACAATTTAAAACTTCATAAAAGGTATGTTATTATCATTATTAATTTAGATATAATCTCTTATAATTTTTTAATAATTAAAGTTTATTGTTTATTAGGATTCTTAATAGTACTAGTAGTTCAATAGATATAATTTGCATTAACAATATTAGTCTTTTGGCGAATTAGATTTCTGAGAATCTGAATTTGGTAGATGTGAATGACTTAGAAGATAATTGGACGGGAAAGCATTGACATGTCAATTGGTACTTTTAATTTGACTGATGATATGATGAGGCTCCTCTCAATGATGAAGATTTTGTACTAAATGATAATTGGGATCAGTGTAGTTATAACGAGTATCCTCCTATAGGTGATTGAATGAAGTTCCAGGTTTTTGTTTCTCTTCTTCTTTTAATTTTACTTATATTTGATGTATATGTTAAATTCTATATATGCAATGTAATTGTAAATGTTTTTGTTTCATGTTTCACTTCTACTTAGTTATTTCCTTATCATAAATTCTTGTCATAAATTGTAATAATTTGAGAGTTAAGGATATTTATTATTCTTTTTATTTGATATTTTAACGTAATTATTATTTATTATATGATGAAATTGTAATATTTTAAATACTTTGTATTATTCTTAATTTTATATTTGTATGATAATTGCCTTTTTCATATTAATTGTGATTATTATTTATATGTGAAATATCTAAAAAATTTTGTTATATGATTATTGTTTATTATTATAGTTTTTGGGGACATGGTTGATGTAAACTTATAAAGTATACAGTGCAATATATTAATGAACTATTTTGCAATTTAAAAAATTTAGAGACTATTTCATAAACTTAAAAAATTACCTAAAGTGGTACCCGATATTGAGCGATACTAGTATAGTATCGTACTAGATCCTAATTCGATACCAAAGTTAGTGCGGTATTCATAATATTAGGCTAAGTAAGAAAATGTTTAGGGTAAATAACTAAGTGGGCAACATTATATATTAAATGTTTAGTCTAGGCATAAGATGTAAGATTGGAAAGGAAAGGTTTGATAGACCTGTAAGAAAAAGAAGGTGTTCTCCATATAAGATCCTTTACTCATATCGTAGTACACCAAAGTTTCCTATTGAGCGTCACATCCTCAGTAAGTTCCTACATAGTCATATTATTCCTAATCACCTCCCATTAGTTCATTTTAATCCTTCCTCTTTTCTTCTTACTATCCCTAAGTATATTCTTCTTACATCTTCTCACTGGAGCATCACCGATGTCTTCTTATAACATGTCCAAACCACCTAATTAAGCCTTGTCTCTCTTAATTTTTCATTAGTCATCCTTTATTTGTTTCATACAATTACATTCCTGACTTTATCTCTTTTAGTAAGGTTGCACATCTACTGGAGCATCCTTATCTTTACCATTATTAACTTATGACTACACACCTATTTAATGGCCCAAGACTCTATCCCATAGAGCATTCTCGGCCTAATCGCTAAATGATAGAATTTACTTTTGCCCTTGAGTGGTATCTTTTTGTGATATAAAACTCCAGATGCACTCCTCCATTTAGGTTACTCTGTTTGATATGATCAACCATGTCTTCATCGATTATTCTATTGCTTTGGATACTAGATATTAGATACTTAAAATACTCTTTCTTTAGTATAACTTTTGAACCAATCTTTACCTCCATATCAAAATCCACCTTGTGGCCCAAAAAGTTACACTATAAGTACTTAGTCTTAGTTCTACTCAATTTAAAGCCCTTAGACTCTGGCTGATCCTTCTAAAATTCTAACTTGACATTGATACCCTCTTTTTTTCATCTACTAAAAATAATGTCATCTACAAACAACATACACCAAGACACATCTTTTTGGATATTCTTGTTGAGCTCATCTATCATTATTGGAAATAGAAAGGGGCTCAACAAGGTGCCTTAATGTAGCTTGATATTGATAAAGAAATGATATATATCTCTTCCTAGGAACTCCTTTAACTTTCAAACACCTCCAAATGATTTTTCTAAGTACCTTGTCACGAGCCTTGTCTAAGTCAACAAAAACCATTTGTAGGCTATGCTATCTTTCCTTGTAATATTCCATTAATCTTCTAAGGAGATGTATAGCTTTTTTGTGGACCTTCCTAGTTTGAAACCAAATTGGTTCTTTAAGATAGGTGCATCCTTTCTCACTCTCTTCTTAATCACTTTCTCCTATAACTCCATATATTGAAAAATATTGGATGTCATTAACTCTACATAAAGATAAATTATCATTATAGTTGTGAACTAAAAATGAAAAAATCATGTTATCTTTTCTTTTCTTTCCAACTCTCACACATTGTTTCTATTTCAAAGTATTAAGATTTATTCTAACTCTTTTGTCATATTTTTAATTTGTTAAGACTATATATATGTATTTCATTTTAATTTTAAAGCCTATGATCCATTCTAAGCTTTTATTTTATTTTCAAAATCTAAGATCAATTCTATTTAGTCCAATTTTGTTTTTATGCCTAATTAAGATCACAAACTCCTAAACATTTAATTATATGTTATTTGTAGTTCTTCAACATGTTTTTAAATTCACAGCTTGATTAGTATCTCTTGTTTATGGTAATGTAGGATTGCATCCTGTTAAGTCAAGAGGACTTTACGATGATTAATTTTGATGACAATCAAATAATAGTAATGTTTGAAATAAATGAACTATTTTGATGAATGTGTTAAGTGTGAAGAAGAAAGAAAAACACAAAAGAAGTGAAAAACACAGAAGAAGCAGAAGATATAGAAGAAGTACAGAAGAAGTAAAAGATATAGAAGAAGCAGAAGAAACAGAAGAAGCAAAACATAGAAGAAATAGAAGATACAGAAGAAGTAGAGAACATAGAAGAAAAACATATAAGAAAGCAAAACAAAGAAGAAAAACACAGAAGGAAGCAAAACACAGAAGAAGTAGAAGATATAGAAGAAGCAAAACACAGAAGAAGCAAAACACAGAAGAAGCAAAACATAGAAGGAAGCAAAACACAGAAAAAGCAAAACACAGAAGAAGCAGAAGATACAGAAGAAGTACAAAAGAAGCAGAAGATATAGAAGAAGTAAAACACAGAAGATGAAAACACAGACAATACAAAGCAGAAGATACGCTAGTACGTCAAATAGTTAGTTAGTTGGAGTTAGTTACAGAACTCAACTAAATAGTAGTTCTACATGATTCAAGAAGCGGTTATCAAGATTCAAGAAGCGGTTATCGAGAATCAAGAAGCAGTTAGAGACTTAGACTATAAATACTAGTCGTACTCGAAGACTGAATAACTTTTCAGCTGTTTCCGAAAACCTTTAAACAATTAGTGATTTTTGAGATTTCAAGTGAATACTTAGAAAAGAAAAATTCTGTAGTGCGATACTAGAGAGCTAAACCTACTGTAACAATAACTCATAATATCTTTCTAGTGAGAGAAAGAAAGGCTAAGAGCTTGGAGAGGCTAAGATAGTTGAAAGAATACTTAGTGTAAGAGACCTAAAGAGGCTCCAGAAGGGAAGAAAGAATACTTGTAATTTGTTGAAGTATAGTGAAAAACTCATATGAATTCTGAGGACTAGACGTAGCTCACGGTATGGGGTGAACCAGTATAAAATCGCGGAGTCTATCTTATATCTCTCAACTTATTCTATTTTGTTTTTTTAAAACAAGTATATAGAAGTTATTTGCGATTTAACTATATAACAATT
>JAOTAY010028067.1:0-26637 GCA_025629805.1 Erythroxylum baracoense | reverse complement strand
ATGCATGAGCATGAGATGTGTTTTCCTAATTTCTCTGATTTACCACACTTGGACCCGTTTCTCTGGTCCGACCCGTTTTATGAAAACGGGATGTTACATCTAGTATCTGCTTCACCCCTATCAAACCATCATTTTCATGGCTTTTAATTTAACTATTGAAACTTAGATCTATTATTGAAACTCTAATCTACTACAAGATTGGGAATGGAGAGAAGGTTTTTTTCTAGTTTGACAATTGGACAGGCCATGGACCTCTTATTCGACATCCTCAGGCTATTCAAATATGGCATGATGTTCCCATCAATGAGAAGGCCAAAATTATCCTAAGAGGAGATTAGTGGAATTTTCTAGCTGAACTACAGAACTTGTCTCCTAACTATCTTCCTAACATCCAAAGAGAGGATGCATACTATTGCCTCAATCTACCACCTAACACCTTTAGCATTGCTAAGTTTAGGAAATGGCAATCTTGAAATAGTATAAGACAAGCATGGTCTCTTATTGTCTGGCACAAAGCACTAATGCCAAGTTACTCTATCACGTTATGGCTAGTAGTCCTAAATTGATTGAGCACTATAGATAGACTCCACTTTTTGTCTACCAATTTTGATTGTGCCCTTTATGAGACAGAGTCAGAATCTAGGGACCATTTCTTTTCCAAAGGTCCCTTTTCACAGGATATATGGGAACGAATTAAGTCACTCAATAATATCTCTAATGTAGGTACCACTATCATAGAAGCCATTGAGTGGCTTTTGAGGTTGTCCCACATGCCTAAATCTTCTGAGAATATTTATGTCATCTCCCTCGGCTCCTCCGTTAAGGAGATATGGTGAGAAAGAAATAATAAAACATTTTAAAATAAGCATCGTAAAAGGTAGGAAGTATTTAACTCTCTGATTGGAGGAATCAGAGAGAAAATCCTCATCTCAACTAAACCAGAAGAACTAAGCCCTACACTAGCATTCTCATGGAGGATCAATTAACAGAATAAGGCTATCAAACAGAGGAGAGATGGAAAGTAGTACTTGACTCTATAGATCAGGATGGGAAAATCATCTTCACAAATAGAGGGATATAGGGGGCTCATCATCACGATTGGAAAAAGCAAACATACTAAAGAAGGTTCAAAAGATGATAACAGTAGAAAAGACGAAGACTTGCATAGAGACTCAAGAAGAAGATTGCCTCTTTGAAGTGGCATTGCTTCTGTTGTACTTTATCATCCACAACTGGAATCAGAGGACCGTTTAGCTTTACATCACCTATTTGAAGTACAGCCTTACCTGCAACCCGAATCGAGGAGTTACTGATCAAGGATGGAAAGAAGAAGAAATCTAAGGGCTGAGCAAACTACCTGAAGCATGGATTAGAGAAGAAATTGCTCTAACGAACTCCTCATAGTCTTCCCTAATTTGGAGCTCTTTGGAGGTGTAGAGGGAAAGCGATAAACACTTTTACCCTAAATGAAAGAATGTCGCGGTGATTTGTTAACGTAGGCTATAGTTTGGTCTCATACGGTGTCGTTGCTTTAGAAGGGGCTTTTGACTATTGTCATTTTGGATAAGAACCATTCCTTATTACCGTTTCATTTATTAATTACCATTTAACTATTCAGAAAAAACATCCCCAACAATTGAATAATCCATTATACAATGACTAGAAGAGATAAAACAACTAAAAATAGATAAAACGAACTCCTCCTCTTCTTTTCCAAAATATGGAAATTTCAGTATTGGTAAGCTCTTCTCCTAATTGTGATTGATGATCCTTAAATCTCCACCTTCCTCAAGACTCCAAATTTGGATTTTTCGCTCAAGGAGGCTCTTCTCCACAAAGGGTTCACGTCTTTCCTCATCCATAGGGTTTTATTTTCTTATATAGTCCAGAAAATCTAAAAATTAAGTAAACCCTGCATATGTTCTCGGATTAAACATCTCACGATTGTAGGAATTAGCATGATTCCCACGATCATGGTTTCTTGCACCATAATGCATTCTCTTCGCTTCTCCTCTTTTGGTCTCTAGCTCAATCCCCATTCTTACATAAAAATAATCAATTCTTACCCTAAATTAACATCAAACATCAAAGCACAACAATGAAGATCAAACTAAATGAAAACATAGAAAATGAATCCTAAAATATAAAAATAATAAACTATTATGCAAGAAACACATGCTAAATACTTAGAAAAATACACACTAATACACAACTATCAGGGCTATGGATTTGAATAAGAATAATGGGATCCATAATGCATATGATTAAAGTCCTTATCAATATGTACTAGTGTACATGCTAAAACTTTCTCTCATTCTTCTAGGTTATTGAATCACCACGATGTCTTCGTCCAGTGTGAACCTACGCTCTCTGTTAAATTCCAACAAACTCACGAGACCTAAATTCTTAGATTGGCTACGAAATTTGAGAATTGTTCTCAAATATGAGAAACTAGGATATGTTGGATATGTCCTAGATGAACTACTTGTCGATCCCTCTGCTACCAATCCCTCTGATGAAGATCAGAAAGCTTATAAGAAGTTACTGGATGATAGTGAGTTGGCTAGTTGTATAATGTTGGCCTCTATGTGACCAGAACTACAGAAGCAGCATGAGGCTATGGATGCTAATACCATAGTCTACCATGTGAGGGAACTGTTTGATGAGCAAGCTCGGTTGGAAAGGTTCGAGACCTCGAGGTTATTTTTTCATTCTATGATGGCTGAGGGATCATCTTCAGTGCATTATGTGCTACAGATGTATGGATACATTGAGAGGATAGCCAGTTTGGGTTTCGTAATGGATCATGAATTAAGTATAGACTTAATTCTGAATGGTTTGACCAATAATTATTCACAATTTGTGCTTAACTATCGGATGAACCAAATATCCAGATCGATACCTGAGCTGATTAATCTGCTCAAAACATCTGAGCAAATTGTTAAGAAAGACAGTAAGGTTATGATGCTGGTGGACTCCCCTTCTGGTTCTCGAAAGAAGAACCAAAAGAAGAAGAAGTCCAAGAAGCCTGTGGGAGGTGTAGCCAAGAAGAAGGCAAAGGAGACAACATCAAAGAGAATATGCTTCCATTGCAACAAGGAAGGACATTGGAAAAGGAACTATAAAGCTTATTTGGAGCTGTTGAAGGAGAAGAAGGCATTAGATGCCCCACTGTCTACTTCAGGTATGTTATTTGTCATTGAGGTTAATACTATTTCTGATCATAACATTTGGGTATTAGATATTAGATGTGACTCACATATATGTATTGATATGTAGGGTCTCAGGGATAGTAGACCGCCCAAAAAGGGAGAGTTGGACCTATGTGTGGGAAATGATGCATTAGCTGTAGGAACATATGTATCGTATCTTCCTAGTGGGCTAAAGCTAATTTTGGATAATTGCTATTATGTACCTGTTATGACAAAGAACATTGTATCTGTTTCATGTCTTAATAAAGCGGGATTTTATTTAACTTTTTTAAGCAATGGTTATTCAATTAAGTTGAATGAAATGTTTTATGGTACCGCTACATTGTGCAATCGTATTTACATATTAGATATGTGTAATCCAATTTTAAATATCAGTGACAATAAAAGACAAAAACGAGATAACTTAAAATCATCTTACTTGCGGCATTATCAACTTGGCCATATAAGTGAGAAACGTATGAGAAAGCTACGTAGCTTATGGTCATTTAATTATGAATCATATGACACATGTGAATCTTACTTGTTAGGCAAGATGACTAAATCACTGTTTAAACAAAAATGGTGAACGAGCGAATGGATTATTAGACCTAATACATTCTGATGTATATGGTCCAATGTCCATTCATGCCAAAGGTGATTTTATGTACTTCATTACCATTATCGATGATTATTCATGATATGGGTATGTGTATCTAATGAGATACAAGTCAGAAGCATTTGAAATGTTCAAACAATTTAGAAATAAAGTAAAGAAACAACTCGGTAGAAGTATCAAGACACTTTGATCAGATCGAGGTGGTGAATACTTGAACTAGGGGTTTCTAACTTATCTTAATTAGGGATAAGATAATTACATCCCAATAGACTCCACCTTACACACTGCAACATAATGGTGTGGCTGAAAGGAGAAACTAAACCTTGTTAGACATGGTAAGGTCAATGATGGGCATAGCAAATCTATCAAAATCCTTTTGGAGTCATGCACTCAAGACTACTGTTCATGTGATAAACAGAGTCTCTTCAAAAGTAATTGATCTTACTCCATATGAAATATAGACTAACAAAAAGCCTTAACTTTCTCATATGAAAGTCTGAGATTGTCTGGCTTACGTGAAGTGCATTCAATTAGACAAGTATAAAGCGAAATCTAATAAATGTCTGTTTATAGGATATCCTAAGGAAACAATTAGATATCAGTTCTATAATGCTTCAAATCAAAAGGTTTTTGACTCAAATCATGTTGTCTTTTTAGAGAAAGAGTTTCTTTTAATAAAAAAAATACAGTGGGAGAAAAGTTGAACTTGATGAAGTTTATGATGCTCAAACAGATGTAGATTAACTGCCTGAACTTGAAATTGTTGTTCATGGAGATGAGACAACAGTTGAACCTTTTGATACATAAAATGTTCGTAGGTCAAGTAGGATATACAATGTTCTAGAGTGATATGGATTTATCGTAAGTGAAAAAAATGATGTATTGCTCATAGAGGACGATGAGCCTATAATCTACCCAGAGGCTTTGAAGAGTTCAGAATTTAAAAAAAGGCTTCAAACCATGAAGTTTGAAATGGATTCAATGTCTGAAAACTGAATATGGACTTTGGTTGACCCACCCAAAGGGTTAAAACCTATAGGGTGCAAGTGGATTTTCAAGAAGAAAATCGACATGCATGGTAATGTGATAACCTATAAAGTGAGGCTAGTTGCTAAAGGATATCGTCAAAGACAAGGAGTTGACTATGACAAGACATTTAGCCCCGTAGCAATGCTTAAAACCATTAGAATACTCCTAGCCATTACTGCTCATTATGATTATGAAATATGACAAATGGATTTGAAGACAACTTTCCTGCATTGAAACCTAGTTGAGGATGTGTATATGATGCCTGAGGGCTTCATATCCAAAGATGGCAAAAAGGTATGCAAGCTTCATAAATCTATTTATGGATTGAAGCAAGGATCTAGGAGTTGGAACATCTGATTTGATGAGAGAATCAAATAGTTTAGTTTCTCACAAAATCTTGATGAACCTTGTGTGTACAAGAAAGTTAGTGGAAGTGCTATCAAATTCCTTGTGTTATATGTGGATGACATATTACTAAAGGAAATGATGTCTCAAGTTTGAAATTAGTCAAAATTTGGTTGTCCTAAAATTTTTCCATGAAAGACCTTAGAGAAGTAACTTATATATTGGGAATAAAGATCTATAGAGATAGATCAAGGAAGTTGCTAGGTCTTTCACAATCGACATACATAGATAAAGTGTTAAAGAAGTTTAGCATGGAGCAGTCCAAGAGAGAGTTTCTTCTCATGACTCATGGGATAAAACTCTCAAAATCTATATGTCCCAAGAAGCAAGATGAGAGGACTTGCATAAGTATGATCCCATATGCTTCAGCAATAGCATCAATCATGTATGTTATGTTCTGTATAAGACCCAATATATCGTATGCTCTAAGTGTTACGAGCAGTTATCAATCAAATCTTGGTAAGTGTCAATGGGTGGCTGTCAAGAATATCCTAAAGTACTTGAGAAAGACTAAGGATGTATTCTTGATATATAGAAATGTAGATTGTTACAGTAGTGCTCTAAAGGGAATCACCTTTAGTACTTTTGTTTTAACTTTATTTTGATTAATAAAGCGAAAGACATTTTTCATTGATTTGATATTTGTTTATATATGAATTAATATTGATCTTAAATTGAATTAATGATGTCCATGATACAAAACATAGCATGAAGGAAATCATGATGAGATCATCATAATGAGATTCCTATCATGTGCAATTATGTTAGTATCTAAATAATCCCTAGTTATAGGATTAATAAGACAGGACATTATTAACCCAAACAGACTCGCATATGTTATACTCCTTGATTTGATCAAGCAGTGGATCTCACAAACTGTAAGCATGAGTTGTTTAAAGTTAACATATGGATGCTTACTAAGAGAAGTAAGTGCAACGGATGACCCATTATAAGATTATCATATGGATGATCTATCGAATGTCAATGATTAATCTCCTCAAAGCAATGGTGTAAATATCCTTAGACTTGAGGCACTCAAGGATATCTTGGATATAAATCCTATGCTTTGACATCACTCCTTGTTACCTCAAGATGAGGTCACTCTTAAGGTAGTGATTGGGTATAGTTATTTGTATTCGAAGGTAATTAGGTAGCCAATAAAGGATTTACCACTCCTGATAGAAGGAGATGATACCCATGGCCTCTTGTCGGGGTTATTACTCAGGAGTCTCTGGCCAGAGCAATTATGTGTCATGAAGAGAGTCTTCAATGACATATAAGAGTATGAGATCCCAGGACAAGAACTAATATCACTTGGACTAGATGTGACATAGTCAGTCTAGTGGGAGTTAACACATAGCCCATACTTCGAACCAAGTTAGGTATAATATGGTGAAAGAATGAATTACATGGTAATTGTTTATGGAAAGGTTCATAAAGTTGGATAATTAACTATCAAAGAGTTTGTGTGTTAATCCACTTATATTCTGGCAAATTGGCATAATGAAACCCTCATGATTTGATTAAATTAAGAGTTAATTCAAGTGCCTAAAATAATCGAGAACCTAAGGGTCACACACATAAAAGAATGGATGAAAAAAATAGTATGTATGGCCATATTTAAGCAGGCCACAATTGTGACTGATAGGCCATGATCGTGGCTGAAGGCGAGCCAAGCCAAGCCATGATCGTGACAAAGGGCACGAATAGGTACATAAGTGAGTTCTTCACTTTTGTACACAAGGTTTTTACACTTCTTACACACTTAAGTTAGAGGATAAGGGCTCTAGAAGAGTTCTAGAGTGAGAGAGAGGTGTCTTGGTTTGGTTCTTGAAATTCATACAATTTTTACATGAATCAAAGTGCATGTAACAAGATTCTTGATCTATCTTCTATCATCTTAAGCATCTACTAGAACTCATCTAGTTTGGTGCTCAAATCACCCTTAGGCATTGTTTCTTCATCTTCTTTGCATGTTCTTAGGTCATCAAGGAAGGGTTTGGTGTTTGCAATAACCCAAATAAGGAGAAGAAACAAGAAAAGAGGAGAAACATAAGGTAAAAAATTTTATATTTCATGTTCTTTTACATATCCTTACATGCATGTTTGATATGGTTCTTGGGTTGTCATGATGTCAGAATCTTGATTCTGACATTTCTGCTGCATTATCATGCATATGATGCATGCAACTATGGTAAACCCAACAATGCAACATTCAAATGAAAAACCTGGTTCACATGTACTTTCCATGTAATAGTTACACATAAAATATATGTAAATCTACACTTATCAATGTCGCCTCTGAACTAGTGTCAGAAAGTGACCCTTTTATGGGTCTTCTCATAGTGGAGAGCTTATCGCCCTCTTCATGCTCTCCTGAAGCTCCTAAAGTTCCACACCCTTTTTGACCGAAAACATATCAAAACTTTGATATCTTTTGTGCCATGACACCCTCAGTATATAATAAAATGCTAGGTTAAATAAGGGGTGAGGTGGCAATGGTCATGATGGTGTATGAGGATGTCACGGGTGTGATTATGTGTCACACCCGTGATTTAACATTGCATGGACATGAGACTGACTCATACCCATGCATTTATATTACGCAGCCTTGAGTTAATGCTCACAACTACGCAATAATTAACTCATGACCATGCTAAATTAATTCATGCTCATGAGTAGCCTCTTTCATTTTATTCTCCTACTAAAGTGTAGCCCCACTCCACACGTGTTTTTGCTTCAGCTTCCCATTCTTTGTTTCAACCCTCTACTCACATCACACACAACATGTTCTTTGTACCTTAAACATTAAGTGGAATGGCAGCTGGTCACCTTGCATAGGAGTTAGATGGTGGGCGTGAGATGCCTGGCTGCTGGGTGTTAGCATGCATAGGAGTTACATGGTGTTGGCTGTTGGCATCACCATAAGATGGTAGCTAGCTATAAATAGTGAGAAGCATGTATGGGAGCTGGTTGTCTCCTAGCTGTTCCAACCGAAAAAAATAATGAGTAGTGAATAATGCAATTGGTTGTCACTCCTTACGACAACTGTAATTTTCCAACTGCAATGAGACAATTCATATCTTGGTTTTTCACTTTGTGTTTTCATTTTCTTGTCTTCTTCTTGTCTTTATTTGCTCCAATCTTCTTCATTAATGTTCCATGAAGACAAGTGGTTATGAATCTTCAAAAAACAACTCAAACCTAGTGCTGTCGACTCAATTTAGCTCTTTTGCTTCTAAATTATGTCTAAAATCACATATGAGTCAAAATGAGTATCATAAGCAATTTTATGTCTTTAATCACTAAGCGTTATGGAATAATTAATCAATTAAGCATATATCAGTTTCATATTTTGATTTTGTCTAACAGGAAGAAGACAAAAAGGAGTTGGGCTTGGTTAAAGAGAGTGATGAATGCTGCCAATTGCTAGTCTATGCAATTGAGGGAGAAGTTGACAATTTCTTAAAGAAAAATCCCAATGAAGAGAAGAAAATAGTGGAATCAATCACTTTGAATGATCCACCTTGAACATGATGGTTGAGGTGTCCAGCTAAAAGAGAGAAGTGTTAAATGGGAGGCAACCCATATGATTTCAGTTTTGTTTTTCAATTATTTGTTTGTATTTCCTTTTTCGTGAAACTTGACTAAATTTGTTGTTTTGTGTCCACAGGCCTACTTTTCAATCTCTTTTATTTGACTTCCTTGCAGCTATTCTCCACTCCTCGGTGTAGGATGCCATGCTTCACACTGTATTGAAACAACCACTACCTACACTTTTGTATCGTATTTCTATCCATGTTCTTTTTATTATTTTTACTGCTTGTCAGTTTAATGTCTTTTAGTTTTATTGCTTGTTTTTGTTCATGTTATTTTGTGTTTTAGATCCCTCGTTTACTTTTTTGTATCACATTAGGAACAATGTGAAGTTTAAGTATGAGGGTGAGTATTATTTAAAAAGAGAAATTTATTATTTTTATTGATTATGAGTTTCTTTTTTCCCATTTAATAGTCGGAGATGCATGGTTATTAAATGAACTCGATCTGGATTAGAAATGCATAATATGAGTGAATGAGTACACTTGCATGCTTAGGCTGATTGACTTGGATTTTGTTTAAAAGACATTAGCTTGTTGTGATAGATGAATGACACTTTTCATTGGGTATGAATATGAGCCCTTTTGAAATATTTAGCACCAAATTCAAGTATTCTTTACTAAGAGTTTTCTTTGATGATTAAGGAACTCCATAACTTGCTTACAAATACTAGTCAAGATCACATAATCTTATGCAAGCATTCGAATGATGAAGGCAATTAGGATATACCCTTTTTGCTTAAAAGACCGCTGTAATTTTACCCTCAATGAGCCCCCTTTGAGTTTCATATAAACCATTTCATCTTTCAACCCAAATGTGAGCCTCAACCTTGATTATTTAAGTTTTTCATCATGCCTACCATAAGGAAGAATTGAGCATTTGAATGTGTATGATTAGGTTTATGGAATAATTGCTTTAATAAGTGTGGAAGAATCATAGGATATAGTTGGTTTTTAATTTAGGATTGCGTATGGTTGTAATAATTTGTGTCTCTCCTCTACATTTTTATCTTTTAAACTTGATCTTGTTCTAAATAAATAAAAAACCAGAAAAAAGAAAAAAGAAAGAACATAGTAAAAAAGAAAAAAGAAGAGAAAAAAGAAAAAAAGAAGAAAATAGAAAAGGAAGGAAGAGAAGATAACCAAAAAGTGAAAAGAAAGAAGAGAGACATAAAAAGGAGACTACTAATCTTGTTAACTTGAAAGGAAAGAATTGAGTGTTTTATGCTTCATTGTTTGTATTACTTTAAATGCTCAATTTGTTTTGTTGTTTTAAACTGTGGTTTTCCTTTTTCCTACTCTTAGCCCGTCCCATTACAACCAAAATAATGACCTTCAGATTGATGTTTATGTTTGATATGAGTGGTGGAGATTGGATTAGTAAGCAAGTTTATGGTAGAAGCCTTACATGAAATGAAGTATAGGTGAATATATCCTACCTTTGAAAGCTTGAGAGGATGGAGAGTTGAGTAAGTGTCTTTGAACTGAATTACTTGTTGATTTTGGCTAAATATGTGAAGAATAGCTTGTTCATGAAGTATTATGAGTTTCAAGTTCTTAGGTTGTGTTTATTGAAATGATAATTGAGTTCTTTGACTATTATTTGGGAAAATTGTTGTTTCCATTGTTTGTTTTTGTTAGTCTAGTGTTCTTTATTTTACTTTGGGACAAATATAGTTTAGCTGTGGGGGAATTATTGTATGTAATTTCTATTGATTTTGCTTGCATTCATATCGTGATTTTGGTTACAAATTCTTATTCTTTCAATCCAAATGTGAAATGAATTGAGTAAAAATGGTCGTGAATGTTGCATGAAGCTTGAAGGGATTGTTTTGAAAGGTAACATAAATTTTGCATTAAAAAAGTGATGACTAAACTTGTCACCACCGTTACTATCATGGTGACTTAACTAGACACCCCCGTGTAAGTTCTTTTGCATTCATTTTTTATGGTAATGTGTCACACATGCAGGATTTTGACGGCGCAGATGAAACCAACCCTAAACCTAGACTCTGAGGATAAATAGAAAGAATAGAGGGTGGCAGAACAACATTCACACATTCTATCATTCTCACATTCCACATTCTACAAACAAACTCATTTTAGGACAAAAATAGAGAGAAAGGAAGAAGGCAGAGAAGAGAGGAGCGGTAGCAAAGACTAGTCAGGTGAGGTGAAGAAGAAGAATAGGAGAGATGTGGAAATAGCTTGAGCATCCGATCGTTTGAGTGAAAGACAAGCAGAAGCAAAAGGAGAAAGTCAATGATGACAGCTTGAGAGTGCAGGAGATCACCGCAAATCTTTCATCCAAACACTTTTTTGCTTATTCTGCTTATTATTTCTCTGTTGTTTTGTCGAACTTACTCCTCTATTAGTTGATAGGCTCATAATCTGTTAGCTTTTGATAGTTCATTTTGGTTATTCACTTGATTTATTGCTTTAATACTTCTATTATACTGATTAAGATGAGATTTAAGTATTTGAATATGATGAATATTGTTATTTCCATGGCGGGATGATCTCTTTTTCTTAAGTATTAATGTAAATATTTTAGTGGAATATGCATGACTGAGGGACTGTGATGATGTCTAAATGTTTGCTATAGTTTCTGAACTAAATGGATGTAAAAGCATGACTAAACTTTGCATCATTTTGGTATTAAACAGAGGATCGAGAGAAGAAGCTTCATATGCAACACCAAACTATAGACGCTTAGGTTAAGAACTAGAAATATATTAACTTAAGTGGTAATTATTAGTAGGGTTTCCATAATTAATTCGGATGACAACTTGCCGAATACGAAAGCTAGACTTAGTTTTTCAAGTTGATCATAGAACCCAATTGTGAATTTTAGTAAGATGACTACCCAGTTGTTTCCCTTAATCATGCTTAGGAGATTAAATTAGTGAAATTAATTATCAAGAGTTTTCCACTTCATTTAATCTATTCGTTTTTTCTTCCAGTTAATTCTTTTACTTTTTAGTCTAATTTTATGATTTTCTTTAAAGCCTTCACTCAACAAATCGGGATAGAATGTTTAGGATTGCATATGTTTTTATTTTTGCTCGAGATTAATTTTAGGTGGACCAATTTCACCTCCATAGGAGACTACCCTAGGTAATCAACTACAACTACCTCATACACTTACGAATAGGATAGCCTAGGAATTTTTAGAACTTATTTTGGGCAAAACAATTAGAAGGTAAAGGTGGAGATTCCAATTCATCTAAGGTTTAGTTCCATCATATATAATATTATGTATATTCATGAAAAGGAAAAAGTTGCAAATTTCATTTGAAAATTTTGAATTTTTGTTCCAAAAGTAGTAACATATGGTAGAGGGTAGGAAAAGACACGAGGAGAAAGGATAATATTACCTTTTGAGTCTAAGAACGCTTCAACACCAAAGGAAATAACCAACTAAGCACAGAAAAATATAATAAGCCACAAAGAAGAGAATAGTTCCCTAAACAAGTTAGTAGAAGAGAAAGAAAGAGCAAATAATAATAGGGAGGATCAAGTTCCATGGAGAAGCAGTAAGAATAAAAGGAAAGAGGTGGGAATTTCTCACTCTTCAATCTCTTTTTATGCATAAAAAAAGCAAAGTCTATAGTCTAGTTTATTTTTATATGAATATATTCATTATGTTTATAAAATAGGTTTGTCGATGTGAAATATTTGTGTTATTCTTTATGCTGTATACAAGTGAAAGCTTAAACTTGATCTAAATTTACATATAGATGTTGTTGAAAGAATCTACTTACAAATTGACTTTGGTACTTATATTGAGGATTGAATATGGTATTAGAAGTAGACTTGCATGATGTTTTTGGTATTAAAGTAACATTTTATGAAATTTCAAGGAAACACTATAGAAAAATATTAGAAAGAAAAAGTACTTTAAAGATGAACTTGTTTTAAATTTTGAATTATTTTTTAATTAGATAGTTAAACATTAAAAGGTGATAATTCGTTACACTAGGAGAATTTACTAATCCAAATAATTAAATCTCTAGATATCTAAATCTAAAATACAAGATAAAAATAGGAGGAATTCTAAACTAGGAGGAATTCTAAAGTAGGTATTATATCATATCTGTTCTCTTACCATTGAATACTTGCTCATTTATTTCTAATTCTTGTTTATGATTTGAACAATATTAAAAATTAACTAGTTAAATGCACCTATTTTTTTATAGTATAGTCTAGTGAATACGAGTATCATTTCTATGAGAACTACATATACTACTAAAAATTGCCTTTCTATTATTTAATCCATCAAAATGAATTATTGACATAAAAGAAGTGGTTAATTGAACTAGAATTGCCAATGTAAAATAATAATTTGATGTAGTAAATAGGAACGAAACAATTAAGGGATAATCAAGATCCACATGTAAAATGCCTATAGAACCTTTATATACTTAAATTTATCTTGACTTAGTTATTAATCCTAGTTTCTTAGACTGATAGAAATTCCAAATTTATAACCAAAATTTTTCTTAAGAAATGCATCTCTTACACTCAAGTTGGTTGATTGAAATCTCATTCTGATCAAAATCTTTAAGAATGCATTAACTTGTTTTATCAATTTTTTGTTAGGTTTAACTCTAACCTAGAAGATTTATATAGTCTTATCTCCAAAATTCAATATAACTTCTATTATTTATGCCCTGATCTATTAATACATATAATTTCTCAATCCTTATATATAAAATCTAAATTTGAATTGTAAGACTAGAAAATTTCAATTCAAACATAAAAAGTAATTATGAATAATTCACAAGGAAACTTCAGTCTTTCATTTAATTAAAGAATTAATCCCACAAAATTTTTTCAAGGTTCATTCCATCTAGATTTATCCCAATTTATTTCATGAAAAGATAAAGAAAAAATCCAAAATAAAACTTTTTCTCATAAATTTTGAAATCTTAAAGTTCCTCAGTTAAAATTTAATAGAAATCGCTTATTTTTTAATCTCAAGTTGCTCTTTTTTTGTCTCCAAATGCTTTAATTTGGCTCTATTATCATATGTCTCCTTCATAATACTTCCCCACCTCTTTTATCTTTAAAAAACTAGAGAAATTTGAAACATCACTATAAAAACAGGTCCAATATAGGTTCATGTTGGACCCATGTTACTTAAGTGATTTACTATGCATAAAATCCTTAAACTTCTTGAAAATACCCATTAAAATATGATTAATGTACGAATTAGTGTTACTCCCTTATTGGCTAACCATGAACATGGATTAGATACAATTTCATTTTTTAAAAGTATTCTAAATCTTTTGATAGCGCGTTGTAACGCTAGTAAAAAAAAAAGTAGCTAGATTACTACTATAGCAGCGGTGAGTCTAGGTCGATCCCACAGAGACTGTATATAAAGTTGTTGAATTGAAATTAATTGGTGTTTAGGTTATGGGTTTGGTTTTAGAATAAGAAAATAAAACAAAGCTAAAATAACTAACAAACATAATGTAAGGAAAACATGTAAAAAATGAAAAAGGTGGGGAATTCGGTAAGAACCAAGTTCTTTGATTCAATCTCGGCCTACACCCTAATTAAAAATATTTCATTGATTTGTTGCTCTCAAACCTCTCCTAGCAACTATTCATCATGGGTTAATAATTAACCCAAGTTTTCCCTTAGGTAGTATTTAATCAAGAGATGATCGTTAATTAAACCTAGCCACCATATAACCTAACCACGAAATGATGAAAAGCTAAAGGAAAAGAAAATAAAAAAGTAAGAAAATGTAAAAGCTACCAAATTCCATCAAAAATTAATAATCATTAATCAATTTTTAGTGTTCTAAATTTTTCTTTGACTTTTGCTCTCAATTGCAATCTGAAAAGACGAACTAATGGTAATGTAGTTGTGTGTTTCCTATATAACATGTAAAACTCAATCAAATATAATTTCAAGTAAAATAATCATGATCTAACATTGAAACATAATAAAAAAATACTTATCCATGAATTTAAAATTTCTTTTAAGTCAAATCACAAACAAAAAACACCATATCATGCAAAAAGATACTAATACTATGAGATAACATATTCAAAACTGTTATGATTAAGCTATATTATGCTAATGGATAGTTTATTTCAAAGTTAATCGAATGACCTTGAGAATGATGATTGAATTAAATGATGTACTATACATACTATTTAAACATGATTTGAGTTTAGAGTTTAGTTTAATAATTGGTTAAGTATTCCATATTGATTATAAATTGGT
The DNA here is from genome assembly GCA_025629805.1 of Erythroxylum baracoense. Lineage (NCBI taxonomy): Eukaryota > Viridiplantae > Streptophyta > Magnoliopsida > Malpighiales > Erythroxylaceae > Erythroxylum > Erythroxylum baracoense. The sequence goes on along the minus strand of JAOTAY010028067.1, from coordinate 11,557 downwards.
GAATAAATTGAGCATTAATAAATTCTATTTTGGTAATTATGATATAATTAATGGGTAAAAATAATGAGTAACGTAAGTAGTTATTTGAAATTATGACCTAACTAAGTAATCAGATGTATTGATGTAAATTGTTTATGGTAAGTGCATACTTGATATATATTTTCAACATTATAAAAGTTTATCCTATCATAAATCTATCACTCATTAACTAGGCAAGTTATCTTTTATTGGCAAGTAACATAATGTTAAGTATAGTATCAATCTCATAAAAAGTGATATAAATATAAAATCATAATATTATTAACTAGTCTAAAGCTAATTGATAAAGAGACGACTTTTAGGATTTTCATAATAAAGAAATATAAAAGAAAACTAAACCTAATAAATGAAGATAGCCAAAGAAATAAATGATAAGATAATTAATAAAAAAGAATCCAGTCAAATAGTAGTATCAAGATGAGAACTTCCTTTATTAACATGTTTGATTTCACGCTTTAATTAACCTAGAATGGATATATTCTCTAGACCATCAAGGCTTCCAAGATAGTGAAACTACAATCTTTCAAGCTATAATCATCTACTCTTGGGTTTGTTAACTATATCTCTACTTATACTAACACCCTTTGAATGCATTAAGTTCTAAGAAGTACCAAAAAAATCTCGCCTTAACCCCCTCTATATAAACGATAGTCACTAATGAGTAGGCTCTCTCTCAAGTTATTTATAGTGAATTAAAATCAAATTTAAACAACAATATGAATAAATTAGTATTAAGACTAACAAAGGTAGCTAATAGAAATATATCTCATATAATAGATTAAATTAAATCAATATTTACAAAAACAACTGCTAGGTTTCTTTTATCTAAACATAGAAAAGAAGTAATTAGCTATAAGACATTTCCAAATAACAAAGTCAAATGAAAAAATAGAAAAAGCATAATAAAAATAAAATTTGATTAACTACCTAATTTTACTAACAACTTGATTTATTGAGATGGTATCTAGATGTTGATTCTCTAGTGCAAAATAACTTAAAATTGATTATCAGACACCTAATAATGTCATTTATACAATCAAACAAGTTGATTTAGGGAATTATGGCTGTAATAGCCGGTTTCCAAAGTATACTAAGGGTTAAAACTCTAGACCATTGCACATGAGTAATAGCATTAGGAATTCGTGAAATGCATTTCATTAATATGCATATCCTTAGCATACACACATGAAATATGACTTAGTACATATTACAAAGATAATATATGCACTTAACGGACATATTCCACGGTATGAAAGATTTAAAATAAATATGATGTGAATTGTGAATTGTGAATTGTGAATTGTGAATTATTATGTCTTGAATTTGGTTTGATTGGATTCCAATTAGTAATTTGGAATTAATTGTTATAAATTAGGAGAGTTATGAATTACTATATACATTTGGACTAGGAAAAATGCCAAGTGGTAAGATAAATTGACACATGAAAAATTAGGTTGACTATGCCTATAAATTGAATGACATTTGGCATAGATAAATGAGTGACATTTAGCATGGGTAATTAATTGAAAAATGGATCAATTATTGAGTGATAAATGGACCAATAACTAGGAGAAAAATGGTAGCATATTAAGTGGGTAAATGGCTTACATGCCTTATGACATATGTTATTAAAAGAGGATGACATCTTGGACCTACTTAAATTAAGTTCGTGCAGCAAATGTTTCTGCTATCTTCATTCTTCCTCTCCACTGAAAATTATCACACTCCCATAGCTCTATAATTTTGCTTCAATCCTACTAATTACCACTTCAAAACTGTCACAAAATCCTCTATCAAGAAAGCTATAACCTACTATTTTCTATCTATTGTCTTCTTGTTGCTGAAAACTAATCGATGCCCACCTTCAGTTTATGATTAGCTTGCATGAATGGAGAGCTAGTTTACGATGAGCTTGTATGAATGGAGAGCTACTCACTTGAGCTTAACAAGTAAGTAGAAATCTAATCTTTATGGCATGGTTTAATAGAATGATAATGATGAATGAATTGGAATGAAATGTATATTATGTTGATGATGAAGTGTGTTGGAATATGTTGAATAAACTTAAATGTTTTTATGCTTGTTCTTTCATGTATAAAAATTGTGGGTTATAGGATATGATATGGATGAATTAGACGAGGATTTGAAGTAGAATGAAGGTGAATTTATGCTAAATAAAAATGTTAATGGAGTGTTCTTGAAATGGGAAGAACTAGGACTATATGCACGATAATGAATGATAGTTTCTGTTTTAATTTTTGAAGCATAAAAGACAATGATTTGTGAGCTGCTAATTGAATAATTTTCAATTGGAATTAGAGATGATATTGATGAGGAAATGAGGTGTAATTAAAGAAATGAGGTATAATTGTTGGACTATTGAGAAGATGTTTTGAGTTTCGTGTAAAAATGTAAAAAGTTGGGAAAAAATTAAAGGAAAAGGATGGGGAACTTTCAGTTCGCCCATCCCACGATTATTGGAAGGCCATATACTATTGTGGGAAATGGCATGAAGTGAAGAAAATGTTGTTTTGTGTGATTTTTCACTTAACTAAGGATAAGTTACTTTACTATGGTGCATTTGAACTTGATTGAGACTTAAAATGAACCTAATTTGATGTTGGATAAGTTAGTTAAGTGGTTAATAAGTTTAGGTTGTTAATTGATGTTATAATTTAAGGAAAGGATTGTTTAATATGAATGTGTCTAAGTTTGGAATATATGAGTGTTAAGGAAATGAAGATGTTCTTATGAATACAAATATGATCCAAAGGATATGAATAATGCATTAGGACTGAATAAATGAAAACTAGGATATTATGTGATTATATAGTACTAGAAAAGGGGTTGATCAATGTACGATTGATGAATTTAGAATAATCAAGTTTACTTAAGGTATAAACCTAATTACAAATTAGTTATATCCAAGCTATAATGTTTGAATAATCAAGAATTATGAATAAGGATATATACCTAAGGAAAAGTCAATTGAACATGCATTGAGCATGACACACACACACATATATATATATATATGTATGATTAAATATGTATATGACTGATAAACTTAGTAATGTGTATAATGTGTGTGTATTGTATGATTAAAAAAGCACTAGCTGAACGTCAGCATCCAGACTTTACCGGATCATCAAGGTAATAGCTTATCTTAAGCGTACTATGAGTTAACCTTGATGTTTTCTCACCATAACTGATGTGTTTCTGTTTAAATTTCAGTTATTAAACTGTTACTTATATGATTATGATAATTTCGAATATTGATGGTCCGAGGAGATTGATATTCAAGAATGTATTGGGAAGGCTTCCTAACTGTATATGAATATGGAAACTGTATACTCAATGAAATGTTGAATGCCAGACTCAGATCCGATGAATATGTGAAAATGACTATACACAATAAATAAAAGTTATTATTGACAGCTATTTTGTGAAATGATGCATTTCATCACATTGTTATGCATGATCTGATAAAGGAGTTGTGACCAGAGTGAGCAATATGAAAAAGAGCTTAAAGCTTAGAAATGTGCACAAAGAGCCACAAGCTTAGTTATTAATGGATATGGGACAGTAAATAGGCACTCGGTCACAACAAAATAAAAATGAAAGTGGAGTCACATGTGCATATGCATTTGCAAATACATATCTTTACATGTATTATATGAAAGATTACAATGAATTACTAAATTGTGATGATATAGTGATATGTAATATTTATGTACATATTGACGATATGAATGATTGAGATAAATGATCAACTTATTTTGAAATGAGTATATGAAACGTGTAAAGTTCATGATGTATTGTTGAGATGGGTATACTGTGAATTTGGCTTATACTTGTGATGTTGGTGTTCTAAATGAGTGAGCGCATCAATGATGGTTTACTAACTGAGTTTGAAAACTCATCAAAATTGCAACATTGATTTTTAGATACAAAAGGGACTTAGTTTCTAAGGCAAACTAGTAGTGTCAATTTTGGAAAACAAGAATGGCTCAAAGGTCTAGTCAGCTGATATCTGAGAAATTGTAGATTATGTTTGTGTAGTTTCTCATTTCATGTAGAACATTTTGTAAATGAGTAGTAAACACTCAGATGCTTTTGATGATGCAAATATATGGATTATGAAATGTAATGCCACAATGTAAATTGTGTTTATGAATTAAATGCGAGCAATTGATTTTTTTGACTACTTATGTTCTGTATGATGCCATAACAAGTGAATGTGATTGCTCTAATATGCCATTTTCATAGGGTATATTCTTGAATGTTTTCTGGATATTCGGGCATATGGTCTATGGTAGTGGTGTGTTACAATGATAACATGTGTTCAAGAATAAGATAGGTTTGTAGGTACACTCAAACACCATTCATGATCAAGCATTCCACAACTTAGCGCATCATTTCAGTTCTCCACCACTAGGATTCACATACATAATCATGAATCAAAGGAATTTTTAAGATTGTAATGTAGGCAAAGGTTAAGATGAGATGTATTTGGATAGTGTGGTGCAAAGGCCATCCGAGCTAGTGAAGTAAAAAAAACACTAAATGTACCATCAAGCACAAAAACTAGCATTCACTCAAAACTAGGTACTTTTAACTATGATGAATGCAAAAACTATGTTTCACAACTCATATTCAAGCTCTCACACCACAAACCTCATGAAGCATAAGGAATTAGAAGGAATCACTCATAAAAATTGATAATAAACTAACATTGTAACTATAAGGAGTAATCCTTCAAAACAAATCTCCCTCATTCACATCATAATCAAATCACCCTTTTCGATATAACTTTAGGAAGAAAGACTAATTATGAATAACTTTCCAACACAAATGCATTTCCTCCTTGATAATTTTATTTAAACATATTTTTCTTTCGTTTCTCTTTTTTTTTGTAACATCCCATTTTCCTATGCTAAGGGTTAAAACCCTAGAATATTGTACATGAGAGACATTATTGAGAAATTAGGAAATGCATTTCATACTCATGCATAATATAGTATACATATATGCGAATTTGATTTTTGCATACGTTACAATGATTGTTCATACAATCATTTGACATTTCCAGGTATAATTGATTTTTAAATGATCATAATGTGAATTATGGATTATATATCTTGAAAATTGAGTTGGTGAGTATGAATATTGATTTAGAATTGTTGGTAAAATAAGGGAAATTTCTTAAATTTTGAGTATTTTTTGTATTAGAAAAAATGCCAAGTGGCAAGACAATTGACAAATGGTAATTGAAATAAGTGTCAAATGGCAGTAGAAATATTGATATCGGGTATTAGGATTTAATGATAATTGTCATAGAAAATTGGGAGACAACTAGATTAGAAATTAGAGACAAATAGACTAGTTATGTAAAAAGGGTCCAAGTGAAGCCATAAGACTAAGACATGTGGCAAGTGATAAGTGTCATGCTACTTGCCACACACCTCACCCTCATTACCTCACCCTCATTACACTCATCCTTATAAAACAACTTTAATTTGTCTCTCATTTTGGCTAAATGCTTTCATCTCTTTGTTAATCTTTCTTCTTCATCTTCTCTAATCTAAACGCTCTCATCTCTTCGTTAATCTCTCTTCTTCATCTTCTCTAATCTTCTTCGTCTACGACACTCTCTCTAACTCTCAACATTGAAACTTGCTCTCATCCTTTACTTGCTGCATCCATTTTATTGTCTTCATCATCTTGCCATAAGAAAACCTAACATACTCCACCACTCCATGATGATGATTGTGTGACATAGGGAATTTAGGGTTTCTTGGAGATTTTGAAGAATATTAGAGTTTAAATCAAGTAAGTAGCATGTCAATTCTCATAGTTTGTTTTAATATAAAACAAATATGATGATTATTTTGATATTAAATGATTGTGAGAATAGTGATCAATATATGTGCATCTTGGATGAAGAATGAGAATATTGATGTCTTGCTTTTATGTATATGATGAGTAATAATTTGTGAAGTGTTATAAGGATGTTTTTTGGGATAGATTTATAATGTAAATGATGTATGAAAATGATAAAAAATGTTGAGGAATAAATGGATATATTTATAACTGGTTTTGTGTTTATGATTAATAATAGATTATGAGTTGTATTAAAGATTATCTTAAGATAAAATGTGCATTAAAATAGTGTTTGAATGAGTTTTGAAAGTTGAAAAATAAAGAGATGTGACTATGTCCTATTTTTATGTTGATAATGAAGGTAGGGAATTGATGAATGAATGAATGTGTCAGGTTCTTATTTCGAGAATATGAAAATCATGAGTATAGGCTATATTATGGATGAATCAGGTTTACAAATTAAGGGTATAATGAAAGAGGAAATTTTTGTTTAAGAAAGGTGTTTGGTAATTCTCTTGAAATGAAAAGGAGTGAGAATTTAGAAAAATATAGAATGAAGATAATATGTTCTATTTTTATATATGATTGATGAACCTTAAGTATAAGTTATCTTAATAATGATATTGAGATAGAAATGAGGAGTGAATGAAGAGAAAAATGAAGTAGAAATGATTATTTTGGCATGAGATGTCTTCAGCATAACATGGAGAAAGTTAGAATGCATATATGATGAGATTAACTGAATGATGATGAATCAAATTAGTAGAGTTTTGTGCATTTTAATGCAACTAATATGGTAGTTGAATTAGCATATAATCAAGTTGCATAAATGGATGTGAATACCAGAAAATTTGGTGTGAAATTAATGCTAATATATATATGTTGAATTCGTGAGAATGGAGGAAGAAAATGAAGGGCACGATCGTGGCCCTCACCCTACAATCATGATCTGGTAAACGTTGGATCAAAAATAGAATCATACATGGTTTGGCTAAATGGTATTTCAAAAACTTTTTTCAAAATGACAGTATAAGGAAAGCGTAAACACCAAATCAACATGCTTTAATCCATACATGATACGGTATAAAGAAAATAAATAAAATAAGAACAAGATTAGAATTTTTAACGACTCCTTGCTATAGCTTTGACCCCTCGCTGCTGTGTCCTAAACCAAGTCGAACTACCACATGTTCTCCCTAGACAACTTACTTATCAAAATCCTTTTGCGGGAAAGGAGAAGAAAAATAATTGGAGATCTTTTCTTTGTTATATTCAGCTAGATCAAAGAAGAACAATGAGACCTTCTCATTTTCTTTGTTATTGCCGATGGTGTGGAGAGCTTGGAGAGAGACAAAATTCCATACACGTTAATTGCATCAAAAGCAGAAAATGAAACATTTTTTTTGTCTTTACAAGTCCAACACTTGGACGATAACAGGAGAGAGAGGAGATTAAAACACCATTTCATTCTTTAATCAAAAGAATGCCAAAAGGTGATGTACTTGTCTCTCTTTGCAAAAATGTCGACCCCACCACTACAATCCTTGAACATTATCTATAAAAATAACATGTCCATTTAATGACCAAAGCCGTTGATGTAGCTATCACCAAAAATGAAAGGAGAGAGTGAGTGATTAAAAGCCATACACATTTCATTTAGCAATAAATGCTAAAAGTCATACATCCATTTTAATACAACATCTGGACATTCTTTTTAGAATTCCAAAAGAGAGGTCTCTCTTTCAAAACCTACCATTAAACTCATTTTAATGACGAAGAAGCATTACTATATTCTTTAATCAAAAGAATACTATAAACAAGGGCTGCACTTTAATGCTTCAAAAACAAACTACTAAACCATTTAATAATTGAAGAAGTATTTTGCTCCAATATTTTTAATTTTATATCAATTAATCTAATTAATTAAATTAAAATTCAGCCCAATATTAATTGTTCCTTTGGGCTTATAATTAACAATTAATTACTATAGGCTCATCATTTAATTATAGGCTTAAAACCCAATTTAATTAAATCTTAATTAAATTATTCTGGTCTTATTGGCCCGAATCCAATTCGTCCAATTCTCTCCAAACTGTCTCGTTTTCTTTCCTATAACCCCCGTTTATTTTCTTGCTTTCCTTGATAACCTTCCTAGAAGCCAAGTGGGGAATCTAATTGGAGTTCAATAATTCAAGCTCCAATAAGCCTGGAATTAATTTAATCTTATTAGAATTAATTCCAACTTATTAACTAATTGTCATTCCACTAAAGATAATTGGTTGAACTCTTGAATTACTTAAAATTATGAGAAACTGTAATTCAAAATTATTAATTCGATGTCCAATCGCAAACTCTATTATGAGCCATATTATAGCCATCCACACAATAAAGGGTAAAATTAACGTTTTGCACTTATGTTGGTTTTTCCTTCTAGATCTCCCATTTCACTCTACATAGTGATTAACACATAAGATCTAATCTTGGTGTTAAGACTTGATGGGTAGCTAGTCCATCAAACTGATGGCGCCAGTTTAATCACCAATCTTTGTAAAACATCTAGAAGTGTTGATATTATTATAAACTCTTTATTTAAGTGAATTTTCCCTTATGCATATTTCAACTAATAATTCTAACATGCGGAAACTGTATTGATACCCTATAAAAATCCATTCCGATCATATCAAGAATTATAATGAAATACACGAGTTTACCACTCATCAAGATTGTGGTTCGTAATAAATGAATGTTAAGGTGAATGTTTTAAAATTAAAGTAACGACCTACTTTATTCTTCAAAAACATATGCGATTCTAGATTCATTTAATAGTGTCATTACCAATAGTCAACTACTATGATGACTTGAAACTCTTCATTCCCTTGAAGTAAACTTCTTTACTTACATGGAGGTAAATCGCAACACTACAGTCTAAACCATAATCAAGCGACCAACTTGATTATTTGATTGTAAATCGATTAATTTATATTTTAATAGTATATATGTTTCCTGTACATCTCCATGTATATATATATTACTTACAAAAGAACCTTGGTACCTTATAACTAGTTATAATATGTTCATACAAATAAAACCAAACTCTTTTGTTTTGTTAATAATAAAAATTTTAATTACAATATTGTAACTGGAAGAAAATTAAGATATATGTAAATATACTTGCTTTCTAGGGCACTATATTTACATAAACCTAACAATCTCCCACTTGCCCTAGAACAAGTTTAACATTTCCCTCATTCCCATGGCTTTTAGGTGACCCTCGAAGCTCTTATGTGACAGTGTCTTCGTGAATGGATCAGCAAGGTTATGATCTGTGGAAATCTTTACCACATCCAGCTCACCATGTTGTATTATCTCCCTTATGAGATGATACTTTCTCTCAATGTGTTTGGCGGCTGGTTCTGAGGTTCTTTAGAATTAGCCACTGGCCCACTAATATCATAATAAAGTGTAATGGCCGTTTCCCCTTCAGGAACTACCTCCAAATCCTTTAGTAACTTATAAAGCCATACTACTTCCTTTGTTGCTTTATAAGTGGAAACATACTCAACCTCCATGGTCGAATTAGCAACATAAGATTGCTTGACACTCCTCTGGATTATAGCTCCACCTCCCAAAGTAAATATAGAACCAGAAATTGATTTCCTTAAATCAACATCTGATTGGAAATCAAAATATGTATGTCCTTTCGGACTAAGGTCACTTCCAGAGTAAACAAGCATTAAGTTATTCATCCTACAAAGATACTTCAGTATACACTTGACCGCAGTCCAATGCTTTATTCCTGGATTAGACTGGAATCTGCTTACTAGTCCCACTATGTAACAGATATCCGGTCTAGTATAGAACATGAAATACATTAAACTTCCAACTGCCAAAGTATATGGAGCGTTGTGTATGCGTTCGACCTCCTCTTGGGTCTTAGGTGCTTTTTCCTTTGAAATTTTGATTCCATGTCTAGTAGGTGTGAAACCCTCTTGGAATCCTGCATGGAAAACTTATTGAGCATGTTCTCAATGTAGGTCAGTTAAAACAAGGCTATCTGCTTGTTCTTACGATCCCTTATAAGCTTGATCCTTAAAACATAGTTAGCCTCTCCTAAATCCTTCATTGAGAACCGTTCGTTCAACCGTCCCTTGACTATAGATAACATTCCTACATCATTCCCAATGAGCAGAATGTCATCGACATACATAATTAGGAAAGTAACCTTACCTTTTTATATCCTTTTATAGACACAAGGCTCATCTAGTTTTTGTATGAACCTATAGGTTTTGATAGCCTTATCAAACCTAATGTTCCAAGACTTAAATGCTTGCTTAAGTCCATAAATATACCTTTGCAACTTGCACACCTTATTCATTACCTGGCTCAACAAATCCTTCAGTTGGGCTATATAAATGGTCTCCTCAAAATCCCTATTAAGAAATGTAGTATTGATGTCCATTTGCCATATTTCATAATTAAAATAGGCTGCTATGCTCAAAAGCATTCTGATGGACTTAAGCATGATAACCGAAGAAAAAGTTTCCTCATAGTCATCCTTCTTTTGAGTATAACCCTCAGCCATCAATCTAGCTTTAAAGGTCTCTACCTTTCCATCAAATCCTCTCTTCCTTTTGAAGATCCATTAACTCCCTATGGCTTTTACACCTCGTGGTAGATCTACAAGGATCCAGGGTTCGTTGGCGTACATGGAATCTATTTCCAATTCCATCACCTTGAGCTACTTTTCTACATCAACATCATTCATAGCCTGTGTATATGTAATGGGATCCATTACTTCTTGGTCTGAGATGGAAATTATGCCTTCTCCTAGACCTAGATACCTATCTGGTTATCTCACAACCCTCCCATTACTTCTAGGCACTACTTAACGTTTAGGCTGCTCTTCCAATTCAACTATTGAATCCATTTCGATATCTTATTCCGCTATATCTGAATCAACTCTTGGTTCAGATGAAATAGCTAACTCTTTTAGTATTGCTTCATTTCTTCCTTTATGATCTCTCACAAATTCTTTATCCAAAAAGGTCACATTTGTCAACACAAATACCTTCATGTCCTAAGGACTGTAAAAATAGAACCCTCGAGTACCCTTAGGGTATCCTATAAACAAACATACATCTGAACTTAGTTCCATTTTTATGGATTCAGGCTTTAGAACATAGGCTGGGTAGCCCTAAGTCCTCAAGTGCCGTAATGAAGGCATCAGACTAGTCCACAACTCCCGAGGTGTTTTAGGCACCGATTTGGATGAAGCAAAGTTAAAAAGATAAGTTGTCATTTGTATGGCATATCCATAAAATGATTCTAGAAGGCTAGCATAGGACATTATTGATCTTGTCATTTACAATAGAGTCCCATTCCTCCTCTTAGCTACACCATTTTGTTGTGGTGTTCTAGAAGCTGACTAGTTAGAAACAATTCCAATGTCAATTAGGAATCATTAGAACTCTCCAGATAAGTACTCACCACCTCGCTTTGATCGAAGTTGTTTTAGTGGCTTACCAAGCTGCTTCTCAGCTTCAGCTTTGAATTCTTTTAACCTTTCAAAGGATTCACTCTTTTTGTGCATCAAATACAAATAGCCATGTCTAGAGTAATCATCTATAAAGGTTAT
>JAOTAY010028027.1:0-26660 GCA_025629805.1 Erythroxylum baracoense | reverse complement strand
AACTCTTCTTATCTTCTCTTCTTTGATCTTTTATTTAACCTCCAAGTTACTCCCTGTTCTTTCCTACACAAAAATAGTCAATTCTTGCCCTCAATTAACATCAAACACGCAAGAACAATAATGAAAATCAAACTTAACGAAAAATACAAAATGAATCCTAAACTAGAACAATAATCAACAATTATGCTAGAAAACACATGCCAATTACCTATAAAAAAATATCCTAATGCACACCTATCAACATCCCCACACTTGAATCTTTGCTTGTCCTCAAGCAAAAATAAATACAACCAATCAATTCTACCACTTCATTTTCACAAAGATCAAAGCATACAATCCCTCATATTCAAGCCAACTCAAATATCAAGTTAATGGACATATTATGACTATTTTTTCATTGGTGTACATAAGCCAACTCATAATGGACATAATCACTCAAAGATAAGTAATGATGCAGAATGAATTTTCCTCACATTTTTCACTCACTTCTCTCAAGTGTTTATGGGTTAGTGTTTTGTTTAAACTTTCTATAGGAAACTACACTACCATAGGCTTGTTAATACACCAATGCTCCTCTACAATGATTGCATGCATGAATAGATCAAAAGGACTTGTTTAGGGTTGTAATTTGGTAAGGGTTAAGGTGGGTCAAAAGAAAGGGAGAGGGTGAAGCACAAGCATAAGTAGAGTAAAAAGCATATAAAACAAGATAACAAAACATAACTTTCGAGACATACAAATATAACCAATATTCTGCACTTATTGATGCTACTCACTTGTTCTTCCTCTTTCTTTTCTTTCCTTTTCTTTTTCATTTTCTTTTTAACATTTTTTTCTTTTTCATACATGGAAGAACTATAAATACAAAAGTAGCTATATATACTGTAATACACAGGCAGAAATATACTCAACTCAACTCGGAAAAATTTTTAACACAATCCTAACTAATGTATTGCTTAATACTTTACTAAGCTTATGAAAGGGTAGGATAATAGGGTTTAAAGTTTTAAAATTTTGGGTTTCTTCAAGAAACAAAAGGTTAAGGCTCAATGGGGGTAGCGAGGGATAATCAATGGGTAGGTCATTTAAGCCAAGTGTTAACATAAAAAGGGCATAAATTATCTCTATTAAGCATGCATCCGGTAGACTCAAACAGATTCAAAGCAAGTTTGAAAGGTAGTCACCTAAGGAAGTAACACTCAACAAAGAAATGAAATGACCATAGATAGAGTCTTATGGCTCAATCCTCACTTTGACTCAAATGAAAACTCATTATGCATCTCTACACTACCTCATTGTTCAAATGTCAATTTGTGACTAAGCTTATGTAACCAACTATTTTTCATCACTCTATATGGTTCACTTTCTACTCAAGAAGTGTAATCCGAGTTCAAACATGTATTCAATCTAATTTTAACTAGCATAACAGAATCTCATGGCAATATCCATCAGAATGATTCAAGTGCAGTTCCATTGCTGACATAAAACACATGATATGCCTAAACATGTATCCTATTTAACAAAATGCAAACAATGCAAATGAGAAAGTCAATGCCACCTCCCCAACTTAAAGATCACAGTCCTCAATGTGACAATTTAACTACCAAATAAAGGAAAATGACCTCAAACAAAAAAAAAGATATTGAAACACACAATTGACACAAAACCAAATAAAAAATGAAAACAATCCAAACAAAAAAATGACATGAAACCTAAAAAAATGAAATTAAACCAAACAAAAGAAAATACCATGAAACCAATCAAAAGATGAAATTAAACCAAACAAAAGAAACAACAAATAATATAAAAGTGAAAGGGTAAGAAAAGCTTATTCAAATGATAGTGGGTACGATGTCGGTGAAGGAGCTTCAAAATTGTTCCTCTAAAGAAATTAAGGAGCCTCTTCTTCAAGTTGCGTTGTTCCTTGTGGACTTGCGGCATTTGGGTGCCGAGCTCATTAAGTTAGGATGTCATTTGATGTTGGTTGGCAGCCATCTAGTCAAGGATATGTTGAAATTGATTGACCTCTGCTGGTGCACTTAGTTCCTCCTCCACTACTTCTTCCTCTAGCTCCAAGACTGTGCGGGATGTGGAGGTTCGAGAAGCGGCTGTACTAGTGCCCATCTTGTTCCTCACTGTAGTAAGTGTCTGAGGATTTCGGAGTTCTATAGAATGGAACTCCAAAAATCTCATAATGTCTCAAATACAATATGTCAAACATATAGTGTGGCATTGCACGCAAATTTTCCATATTAACATTATAAAACACACCCAAAGCAAAAGCGATATGAGACATCCCAAAACATGAGCTCTTTTTGTTAACAACACTCACTATTAATCGAAAAATCCTATAAGGTGTATTGATTTTAATTTTTCAATCTATGCACTATAAAAAGAAAAGTTCTTTGGTCGAGCATTTGTTGCTTTCAGTTTTATTAAACACAATTAGACACATAAATTTGTGTAAAATTAAATATTCGGAACTATGAATTAAAGAATTTGGTGCATTGCGTGAGTCAAAATGTTCTTCACTTGTGAGAGTTTTCCAATAAGAATCAACATCAAAATCAGCGTGACCATCTAGAATTTTTGCATTCGACAAATTGAAAATTTCACGCATGAGAGGATAATCAAGTTTAAAAACATTTCCAACTAACCTAAACCAAAACACATCTATTTTAGGGTTGTACCGATTGTTGTGAAAAACTCTAAAGTTATAGTAGCATAAATAGGTACATCAAACCGAACAAACCTATTCCATACTATGTTTGCAGCTAGTTGCTCAAGTTGTCGTCTCACTCCTATGTTTTCTAACAATTCAAAATCAAAATACCTAGGAGTGACTATTTCTCTATCGCTAAGGTCACAAAAATGCATACCTTCTTCTTTCGAATAGATTAGGAAAGGAGAGCGGTAAGTCACTGCTAAATCACGCTTGCCTTCACTGGAAACTTACAAGTGGAGTTCATCAACCGGTTTCCTAGCCATCATCTTCCTTGGTGCCATTGTATGAGAAAAATCTACAAAAATTGAGAAGAAGATGAGTGAAATTCGTATTTAAGAGAGAGAGAGAGAGCAAAATCTTACCCAAATCCTTGTGCTTTTGAATGATTAATGCATAAAAAGATGAAAGGATTGTAAAATTAATGAAAGAGTTGAAGAAACTACTAAGAATCTAGAGGAAAATTGAAGAGTTTTAGAGACTGGGGGGAGAGAATTTCATGGGATAGAGAGAGAGGGAGTGAAATTTTGAAGAATGGGTGAGAGAAGAAAAGGGGCAGATGGAATTCTCATAAGTTTCTAGAGAGATTTCCATTGATCGTAGGAATCAACTCATTTCCCACGATCGTAGGTTTTCTCTCCAGAAACTTTCTGGAGAGATTTCCCATGATTATGGGAATCACTCCAATTCCCACGATCGTGGGACGAGATGATTCTCACAATTTCAAACCTTCTTCCAAACTTGATATTAGCTCTCCATGATCCCACAACCTACAAACATATCAAATAATATTATCATTAAGAAAAGAGAACATGTTGAAATTTAAGCAAAAACTAAATTAAATATCAATCAACCTCTATTTAAACACAATCATAACTTAATAAATCAAGAAAATAACTAGACAAAGACAACCAAAAGAAACTAAACATTGCTAAGTTAAGGTCATTAGCTTGACCATTCCTCATATATTCATGAAAGAGTGAAAGATAGGAAAGAGATAACTTCCCTTTCTTATGGATATGTCCCTCCATAATATGGCTTGATGCCCATTGACCTTGAAAGTTTCCCCCTTATCACTTTCCAGCTCCAAAGCTCCATGGGGGAACTACTTGAAGAATTTTGAAAGGTCTACTCCATCTTGACTTGAGCTTTATGGGAAATAGTCGAAGTCTTGAATTAAACAAAAGTACCAAGTCGCCACTCTTGAATTCCTTCTTCTTGATGTGGCCATCACGCCACTTCTTAGCCCTTTCTTTATATAACTTGGCATTTTTATAGGCATCATACCTTAACTCATCCAACTTGTCGAGGTGTAACAATTGCTTTTCTCCAGCCAGCTTCCAATCCATGTTTAATTTCTTGATTGCCTAATATGCTCTATGATCCAACTCCAATGGTAAATGACACGCCTTGCCTTACACAAGTTGATATGGTGTTGTGCCTATGGGGGTTTTGAAATTTGTTCTATAAGCCCACGGTGCATCATCCAGCTTCAATGCTCAATCATTCCTTGAAGTGCTCACTATATTTTCTAAGATCTTTTTCAGCTCTCTATTCACCCCTCCACTTGTCCATTAGTTTGGGGGTGGTACGGTGTAGCCACTCTATGATGAACATTATATCTTCTCAGAAGGTTCTCAAACGTCTTGTTACAAAAATGAAGCCCTCCATCGCTTATGATTGCCCTAGGCACCCTAAATCTAGTAAAATTCTTCTTAATAAACTTCTGAACCACCTTGCCGTCATTAGTTGGGGTGGCGACTGCTTCAACCCATCTAGAAATATAATCAACTCCAATTAAAATATAGATGTTACCTTCGGAGGATGGGAATGGTCCCATGAATTCCAAACCCCATACATCAAATATCTCCTCCTCCATGATGTTTGAAAGCGGCATTTTATTTGATATGTTGCCCATTCTTTGACTTCTATCGCACTTGAGCACAAAATCTCGAGCATCTTTAAAAAAAGTAGGACAATAGAATCCACACTCCAAGATTCGAGCAGCAGTCTTGTTAGCTCCATAATGCCCTGCATATGGTGAGCTATGACATTGTGTTAAGATTTCAAGCATTTCATCTTCAAAGACACATCTGCGAATTAAACTATTAGCACAAATCTTATAAAGTATAGGTTCATCCCGAATATAACGAGAGCATTGAAATAGAAAATGCTTTCTTTGTTGATATGACAAATCAGATGGAAGAATATCACCTGAAAGGAAGTTTGCAATATGTGAAAACCAAGGAAGGAAAGGCTTGTCTACCATCATCAAGGTCTCGTCAGGAAAAGTTTCCGCAATTTCCTCTTCCTCTTCATGATTTCCTCCTTCAAGTCTCAGTAAATGGTCCGTTAGAACATTTTCTGCTCCCTTCTTATCTTTAATTTCAATCTTAAACTCTTGGAGCAGGAGTACCCACCAGATGAGCCTAGCCTTGGCATCCTTCTTGGCGAAAAGGTAACTAAGGAACCATCTGTAAAACCCTACATAACTAAGGAAAGCTCAGATACCCTTGATGTTGGTGGGAGGTGGTAACTTTTCAATTACTTCTGTCTTAGCGCGATCCACTTCCATCTCCTTGTATGAAATCTTATGGCCTAATACAATTCCCTCTTGGACCATAAAATGACATTTCTCCTAATTTAAAACTAAATGTGACTCCTCACATCTTTGAAGCACTTTGTCTGAGTTAAGAAAATAATGATCAAAAGAATCTTTAAGACAGAAAAATCATCCATAAATACCTCCATAAAATTTTCATTCATGTCTGGAAATATGGCCATCATGCACCTTTGAAATATGGCAAGTTCATTACATAAACCAAAAGTCATCCTTCAATACGTAAAAGTTCCATACGGATATGTGAAAGTGGTTTTCTCTTGATCTTCCAGGTATATAAATATTTGATTGTACCCTAAATATCATCAAGAAAGCACTAAAAAGAATGACCAACCACTCTCTCAATCATTTGGTCCACAAAAGGTAAAGGGAAATAATCCTTCTTGGTGGTCAAATTTAGCTTCCTAAAGTCAATACACACTCGTCAACCTGTGACAGTCCTAGTGAAAATCTTTTTTTCTTTTTCATTTTCTATCACTATCATGCCACCCATCTTTGGTACACACTATACTGGACTCACCCACTCACTATCCAAAATGGGCTAAATAATTCCTACATCTAGAAGTTTCACCACCTCCTTCTTCACAACTTCTTACATATTTGGATTTAACCTTCTCTGTCTTTCTCTCACGGTTCTACATCCCTCTTCTAGGTTAATCCTATGCATCACCACATTAGGGCTAATCCCCCTAATATCATAAATTTGCCACCTTATAGCCTTCATCCTTTTCCTAATAGTCTCCACCACTTTCTCTTCTTGCTCACAATCTAATTAATTGGAGATAATGATAGGTAAAGTGTGGTTTTTCCCTAAAAAGGTATATCTCAAATGAGAAGGTAAAGGTTTAAGCTCTAAAATGGGAGGTTTAGCAGTAGAAGGTGGTGTAGGTGTACCAGTTCTCTTTAATCTTTCTAACTCAACTTCCTCAAATAAATCCTCTTTCTTCACGCTTCCATCTTTGTGTACCTCATTCAATTCATCGACTCCTTCAATCTCCTTCACACACTCATTTACAACATAAATTTTCATACATACATTTCCATCCATCAGTTTCTTCAAGGATTTTGTCATATTAAACTCAACCTGTTCATCACCAATTCTCAACACAAGTTTTCCTTCATGCACATCAACTAATGCCCTATTGGTATTCATAAAGGCCCTACCCAAAATCAATGGACAATTCTTATCAGCTTCAAAATCCAACGCAACAAAATCAACAGGAAATATAAATTTGTCCACTTTTACCAATACGTCTTCCACGACTCCAAATGGCCTTTTTATTGATTGATCCCTAAGTTGAATCAGCATAGAAGTTAGCTTAACCTCTCCTAATCCCCTTATCCTGAAAATAGACAAAGGCATCAAATTAATACTTGCACCTAAATCATATAAACATTTAGAAAATTCAAAATCGCCAACAACACATGGAATAGTGAAACTCCCTGGGTCGTGTAATTTTGAAGGCATTTCACTTGAAATAATGGAACTACAATTCTCCATCAATGTAACCGTTTGATTTTCTTCCCAAGTGCATTTGTGCGTGAGTATATCCTTAAAAAACTTTGCATACTTAGGCATGCACTCCAAAGCTTCCACCAATGACAAATTAATCTGTAGTTTCTTCAATTTTTCTAAGAATTTGGAAAACTGAATATCCATCTAACATGGTTTCACTCTTTGTGGATATGGGAGTTTGGGTTTGTATGGTGGTGGTGGAACATACGGCCTTCCTTCTTCCTTTTCTTCTTCTATCTCTGTACTTTTCTCTTTTTTTAGGCAGTCCCTTTTCACACTTGGCTCTTCCATCTATTTACCACTTCGAAGCATAATGGCTTCGAGTTGCCCCCTTGGAATGACCTCAGTATTGCTAGATATAATACCTACACTTTGAGAAAGTAAGGCATCAGAAAGTTGACTTACTTGAACCTCCAAGCTATGGATTGACGAGGCATGGTTCTTCACAATCTGGTCAAATTTTTTCTCCATCCTCTTTTGACTCTCCTCCTAGTTTGCAAATATTCTTTTCTGACTCTCTTCTTGAGCTGCTAGTTTGGAATCACACATCTTTATAAACTTGTCCAACTTACTCTCCATTACTCTAATTTGATCTTATTGAAACCCTAGTGGTCCTTGTGATCTTTGCTGGCCACCTGCATTGTTATTACTCTAAGAAAAATTTGGATGGTTTTGCTAGCCTAGATTATAGGTATTATAGTAAAGGTTATTACCTTTCTGTGACTGGCCTAGGTAACTTACCAGTTCAGTACCACCGGCTTCCAATAGGAAACACTTCGCTGAGTCGTGGTTTCTCTACGTACAAAACTCACAAGGAACTTGTATTGCCTTAGCTATTAAGGTAGATGTTCCTTGTTTATTGTTCAGTTGCTTCGTAAGAGCCGTGATCTGAGCCTGTAAAGTAGTAACAGAGTCAATGGGTATCATATCTTTCTGTTCCTTTTGTCCTTGTCTTCTCCTTTCACTCGACCATATGCAGCTGTTGTTCACCAACTCCTCTAACAAATCGTGAGCTGCTTCTACCATTTTCCTCATTATTAAACCTCCTGTTACTGCGTCAATGGTTCCTCTCATGTTCAAATTAACTCCATTATAGAACGTCTGAAGTAGGAACTCTCTTGGCAGGTTATGATGGGGATAATTTCTCTGACATTCGTTGAATCTCTCCCAAGCTTCGTAAAGAGATTCCCCATCATTTTACTAAAAATTTATTATCTCCTTGATAATACTCGTCGTCTTTGGCAACGGGAAATATTTGGCGAGGAATGCTTAGTCTAGCTACTCCCAAGTCGTAATCTGGCCTGAATTCAATGAGTTGTACCACGCTTTAGCCCAATCCTTCAATGTGAATGAAAATAGTCTTAGCTTCACCGTATCGTCGGACATTCTGTTGAGTCGGAATGTGTCACAGATCTCTAAGAAATTAACAATATGGGCATTTGGATCCTCATTGGATAGCCCATAGAGCTACAAACTATTTTGTAGAATGATGAGTAACGCCAGATTTATCTCAAAATTATTTGCCTAGACCACTGGTCTCGCCACTCCTTGAGGACTAACCTGGCCTTATGAAATCCATCAAGGTCCTCTCTTTTCCTCCTTGCTCTCCTTCTTTAGCCATATCTTGTTGTGAAAAGTTAAGACGCTTTGCCCTTCGTAACTCTCTTTTGTGCATTTTGATGTTGGGAAATTCATCTTCGCTCACTTTTTTTGTTCTTCGTTTGCAAGATAATAAATAAAATCAACAATCATCAAAGACAACATCATTCAATTCAATAAAATAGGACTTCTAACAAAATAGTTCAAAAGCAATCCCTAAAACTAAATTAGCCTAACATGGTCTCCATAACATAATCAACATTCAAATAAACCATTTTACAAATAATAGAAGTAAAATTGACAGAAAATTGAATAAAAAAGACTTTTTCTCTTCTTTGCCAAAGTCTAGAAATTTTGGTGTTGTGTGCTATTTTCCCCAATCTTGATGATGATCCTTGCCTTCAATCCTGCCTCAAGGCTCCAAACATGTGTTCTTTACTCCAAAGATGGTCTTTCTATAGAAGGGTTCCATCTCCCTTTAAAATGGAGGCTTAATGATGCTTTTATAGTCTAAAAAACCTAAATTTGACGAAGTCCCACAAAATCCTTCGGATTGTAATTCCCACGATCGTCAGAATCAGCCACAGAACACTTCTTCTTTGCTTTTGCTCTTGATTTCTATGTCAATCTCCAAGTTGCTCCATCTTCCTTCTCACAAAAAATAGTCAATTCTTACCCTAAATTAACATCAAACATAAAAGAACAACAATAGAAATCAAACTAAACAAAAATATACAAAATGCATCGTAAACTACAACAATAATCAACAATTATTCAAGAAAACACATGCTAATTACCTAAAAAAACGTAACCTAATACACACCTATCAGTCACCAGTACAGCCGCTTCCTG
This sequence comes from Erythroxylum baracoense, assembly GCA_025629805.1. NCBI lineage: Eukaryota > Viridiplantae > Streptophyta > Magnoliopsida > Malpighiales > Erythroxylaceae > Erythroxylum > Erythroxylum baracoense. The sequence continues at coordinate 17,351 of JAOTAY010028027.1, read as the reverse complement.
ACCCTCTAATCCCGAGCAGTCCTTGAACCACTAGAAGAAGTAGTGGAGGAGGAACTGAGTGCACCAGCAGAGGTCGACCAATTTCAACACTTCCTCAACCAGATGGCCTCCAACCAGTAATATGACGTCCTAACTAAATGAGCTCGACACCCAAATGCGACAATTCCATAAAGAGCAGCATAGCCTGGAGAAGAGATTCCTCAACTTCCATCAAAGGAACAATTTTGAAGCCCCTTCACCAACATCATCACCACCATCATCTGAATAAGCTTTCCTTTCCTTTCACTTTTAAATTTTGTTGTTTCTTTTGTTTGGCTTAATTTCATCTTTTGTCTAGTTTCATGTAATTTTCTTTTGTTTGGTTTGCTGTCATTTTTTGTTTTGTTTCATGTCATTTGTTTGATGCAAATTCTTTTGTTTAGTCTGAGGTCATTTTCCCTTATTTGCTGGTTGACTTGTCATAATGAGGACAATGTGAACTTTAAGTGTGGGGAGGTGACATTGACTTTATCAATTGCATTGTTTACATTTTGTTAAATATGATGCATGGTTAGGTATATCATGTACTTTGTGTCAGTAATAGAACCGCATTTAGATCATTCTAATGAATATGTCCATGAGATTCTATCATGCTAGTTGAAATTAGATTGAATACATGTTTGAACTCGAGTTAGGCTACCTAAGTATAAGTGAACCATATAGAGTGATAAAAAGTAGTTAATTACATAAGTTTAGTAGAAAATGAGTTTTCATTTAAGCCGATGTGAGGATTGAAGCATATGACTCCATCCGTAGTTATTCTATTTCTTTATTGAGTGATACTTTCTTAGGTGATTACCTTCAGAACTTACTTTGAATCGATTTGAGACTACTGGAAGCATGCTTAACAAAGATGATTAAGGTCCTCTTTGTGTTAAATCCTATCTTAAATAACCTACCCGTTAATTATCCCTTACTAACCCGTTGAGCCTTAACCTTTTATTTCTTGAAAACATCTGAAATTTTAAAAGTTTAAACCTTTTTAACTTACCCATTCACAAGCTTAGTAGAGTATTAATACATTAGTTGGGATCGTTGTGAAAATTTATCGAGATGAGCTGATTATATTTCTACTTGTAGATTACAGTGTATATAGTGCTATTTTGATTCATAGTTCTTCCATGTATTTAGAAAAAGAGGAAAAAAGACAAAGAAAGAAAAAAATTAAAAAATGGAAAGGAAAAGAAAAGAAAAAGAAGAAGAACAACAACTGAGTAGCATCAATAAGTATAGAATATCAGTTATATTTGTATACCTCAGTGTTATGTTTTGTTATCTTGTTTTATTCGCTTTTTATTTTACTAATTCTTGTGCTTAACCATTTTGCCCTATTTACCCACCTTAACCCTTACTAGATTACAACCCTAAACAAGTCCTTTTGATCTATTTATGAATGCTGTAGAGTAGAATTGGTGTATTAGCAAGCCTATGTTAGTGTAGTTTCCTATAAGAAGTTTGAGCGAAACAATAACCATAAAACACTTAAGAGAAATGAGTGAAAATTGAGAGGAACATTCATTTTGTATCTTTACTTATCTTTGAGTGATGGTGCCAATTGTTGAGTTTGCTTATGTACACCAATGAAAAAGTAATCACGATATGTGTATTAACTTGATATTTGAGTTGATTTAAATTTGAGGGATTGTTTGTTTTGATCTTTATGAAAATGATGTGATAGAATTGAGCAGTTGTATTTAATTTGTTCAAGGACAAGAAAGGATTTAAGTGTGCATTAGTATATGATTTTCTAGGTAATTAGCATGTGTTTTCTTGTATAATTGTTGATTATTGTTGTAGTTTAGGATTCATTTTGTATATTTTCATTTAGTTTGATTTCCATTGTTGTTCTTTTATGTTTGATGTTAAATTAGGGTAAGAATTAACTGTTTTGATGTAGGAAGGAAGACGGAGCAACTTGGAGATTGAGCTAGAGATCAAAGAGCAAAAAAAAAGAGGAGTCCATCTGTTTTAAATTCCCACGATCGTGGGAATTACAATCCAAGACAATATGTAGGGCTTCACTAAACTTAGGATTTTTAGACTATTAAAGCATAATTAAGCGTCCATCTTTAGGGGAGGCAAAAACCCTTATGTAGAAACACCATCCTTGAGTGAAGAGCATAAGTTTGGAGCCTTTGGGAAGGATTGAAGTTAAGGATCATCTTCAATTTTGGGGAAAATAGCACATCAACACCAAAATTTCTAGATTTTGGCAAAGAAGAGGAGTCCCTCTATTCAATTTTCTGTCAAATTTACTTCTTCTATTCTTTGTAAAATGATTTAGTTGAATGTTGATGATGTTATAGAGACCATGAGTGGCTCATTTAATTTTAGGGATTGCTTTTGAACTATTTTGTTAGAACTCCTATTTTATTAAATTGAATGAAGTTGTCTTTAATGATTGGTGATTTTATTTGTTATCTTGCAATAAATTGAGAGAGTGAGTGAGATTAATTATGTAGGATTGTACAACGAGAGTTGGCAACCTATATACTTACAATTATCACGTTAATTGAATAGGTAGAAGAGAGATCTCGGCTAGTCAATTGATCACCTATAAGATAGTTTAATAACTAGTTGAATTGGTCGAGTCATTGGGTAGGTTAGAGATCGTCCAATTGATTCCCTTTAATTCAATCGGGGACGATTAATTACACCTTGAGAAAGGGTAGTTAATAATTCAAAAATCTAATGTGACACACAATTCAATCAATAAAATCAGAGGGAGACAAATTGGGAAAAATGTAATCTCTAGTCATTAGATTTTTGAATTCTGATTTTTCTGTATGTTGGTATTGTCGGTTACTTTGTGTTAGTCTTTAAATTTAAATTTAAATTTTTAGATTATTTGCATTAAACAATTTCATTTCTTAAACAAACTATTGTCTAAATTAAGTGGTGTTTGGGCATCAATCCCTGAGGGATCGATATCTGCTCTTTTTAACTACAAGTATTGACCTGTACACTTGTGATAGTTTAACATAAAATAAGTCGATAGATTTTACCATCAACATTATGATGACAACTTTACTCCTCTTTGGGCTTCTAGACTATTTATCGCAACTGCCATCTAGCTTACTTGGTTTTCTAAATTATGAATGCTAGAATTCATCTTATAAAATTTAGATATGGACTCATGTTGAAACTGTTGCATACCATGTTGGAACTGAAAAGTGATAGTTGCAATCGACTTAACCATATCCTCTTATGATGTACCTGAGGTAGAAAGGAAGCTTATAACCTTAATTTGAATGATTGTTCTCCTTATGGTCTATTTGGGATGTAATTTTACTACCTATTTTCCCCATAATTTAGGTTAGGATGATCCCTCCAACTTGGGTTATATGTTTGGGAATATGAGTTTTATTGGTTGGAAAATTCCCTCCTTCACCATTTACATATTCCATACTTCTCTCTTGTAATATTAGGCACCCATCAATCAGATGACTTGTATTTGAACATATTCCATATGCCTTTACTTGTACTTGCCTAAATGCAATTTGTCTAACAAAAGATGTTAGCTCATCTAAACGATGTTCGATAATTGAAGTACTTACCTCGATTACACGAAGAACATCATTATGAGTGCCAAATTGTTGAGCATTAATAGCCGTGAGCTTAATTAAAATCTTGGCTTTTATAGCAGTCTTCTTACAAAATGTCCCACTAGTCGTCACATCGACCAAACTCCTCTTTATAGGTTGCAAAACTTTGTAGAAATACTAGACAAGAAGTTGCTCTAGAATGTTATTGTGCAGACAACTAACACACAACTTTTTGAAGCGTTCCTAGTACTTGTAAAGGGACTCACTATTGTGTTGATTTATCCCATAGATTTCCTTTCTTATACTGGTTTTTTTTTATGTTGGAAAATATTCTTCCAAAAATAGCCTCTTTATCTTGATCCTTGTGCTAATGCTCCCAAAGTAGATCAAAAAGCCAATCTTTTGCCGCATCTTTTAATGAGAATGGAAAGGCTCTCAACATAATCAACTCTTCTATCACCTTTAGAGGTTTTATACTAAAACAGACCACATGAAGCTCCTTAAGATGCTTATGAGCATCTTCATAAGCAAAACCATGAAAGTTGGACAAAAGATGGATTAGGCCAGATTTAAGCTCAAAGCAATCTTTTTATCAAAATTTGGAAAAGTGATGTATAAAGTCCTTTGATTCAAATCTACAACAGCCAACTCTTTTAAAGTTCTTAGGTAGATCATGGCTTATGTTATGCCAAAATAAGTTCTAAAAATACCTAGGCTATCCTACTCGTAAGTATACAAGGTAGCTGTAGTTGATTACCCAGGGTCATCTCTTTTGAAGGTGAAATTGGTTCATTTAAATTAATCTTGAAGAAAATAAAACAGTTACAATCCTAAACATTATATTCCTATTTATTGAGTGAAGGTTATAAAGAAAATAAAAAAATTAAACTAAAAAGTAAACTAATTTAACTGGAAATAAAAACGAATAGATTAATTGAAATGGGAAACTCTTGAGAATTAATTTCACTAATTTAATCTCCTATGCATGATTAAGGGGAAATAAATGGGTAATTGTCTTACTAAAATTAACATTTAGGTTTTAAGATCAACTCAAATAATAAACTAAAACTAACTTTCGTATTCGACAAGTTATCATCTGAATTAATTATGAAAACTCGACTAATAATTACCACTTAAGTTAATATATTTCTAATTCTTATCCTAAGATCTATAGTTTCTCATTTTATATTAAACTTCTTCTCTTAATCCTTAGTTTAACACCAAAATGATGAACAGTTTGATCATTCTTTTACATCCATTCAGTTCAGAAATTATAGCGAATATAAGACAACAATATAGTAACTCAATCATGCATATTTGAATAAACTAGCTACATTAATTCTCAAGGAAAAGAAATTAGCCCATCATAGAATAAATAAGATTCATCATCTTCATATACTTCAATCCTATCTTTATCAATATAAGAGAAGTATTAAAGTAATGAACCAAGTGAATAATCGAAATGAATCATAAAAAGTTAAAGGGTATGAGTCTATCGACTAACAGAGGAGTAAATCTAGTAAAAGAACAAAGAAATAATGCAACAGATAGGAACAAAATAAGAAAAAAGAGATCGGATGAGGGAGTTGTAGTGGTTTCCTGCCACTCTCAAGCCTTTTACATTGGTTCTCTCCTTCTACTTCTGGTTGATGATCACCCAAATGACCGAATGCTATCTCTGCTTTCGCCTCTTTGCTGTTCTTCTTCTTCACCTCAGCTAACTACTCTCTCTTCTCTTCTCTCTTCATCTCCTTCTTTCTCTCTCTCTCTACTTTGTGTCCCAAAATGTTTTCAAAATGAGTCCTGAATGATTCCTTCCTGTCACCAACCCCTCTTTTATCTATTTGTAGTCTCATTTTAGGTTTAGGTTTTCATGCCCCCAAACCTGTAGTTGCCACGTAATAAGTTGGAACATTAAAGAAAATGTTGTCATTGGTGTCTATGAGGTGGTCACGGGTATGACAATGGTCATGGGGATGACCACCATTGTCACACCCGTGAAATAGGTGTTATAAGTGTGACTCACGGGTATGACTCCTATTGTCACACTCGTAATATAGGTTCACGGGTGTGACTCCCATTGTCACACCTGTGACTTGTATAGTCATAGGTGTGACACCATTTACATGCTTAATTAAATTAATTCCATACAGTGGTTCATGTCCCATTTCATTTTACATGATTAATTAAATTAATTCCATATAGTGGTTCATGTCCCATTTCATTTTTTTCATACATAATTCTTCTAGTTTCCATACGACATTCTTAAGATAATCCAATTAACATTCATGTAATATTCATACCAGTTTCACTCAATTCATCTCACATTTGGATTAAAACACAAGAATTTGTGACCAAAATCAAGATATGAAGGCAAGAAAAATCAATAGAAATTAGACACAACAATTAACCCACTTAAACTATGTTTGTCCTCAAGAAAAATAAAAAACACTAGACAATATAAGAACAACCAACGAAAACAACGATTTTCCCAAATATTGATCAAAGATATCGACAATCATTTCAATAAATAGAATTTAAGAATTTAAAACTCCTAATACTCTATGAACAGAGTATTCTCCGCATGCTTAGTCAAAATTAACAATTACTTCAACTCAAAGACCATTACATGCTTTACATGAAATGAATGATGAGTGAATATTTTCCACCTTTGAATGCTTGAGAGGATGGAGAGTGGAGTGAGTATCTATGATAAGCTTGCTTAATAACTTATTCTCCACCACTCATATAAAAAACAAGCATCAATCTAAAGGTCTCTATTTGGTTATATGGGGCCGAGCTAAGGGAAGGAAAAAGGAAAATCACAGTTTAAAATTGCATAACAAATTGAGCATTTAAAATAATATAGAATAATAAAGCATAAAACACTTAATTCTTTCCTCTCAATAAACAATATTAACACTCCCCACCCCTCCCTCCCTCTCCATTTCTTTTCATTCCTCTTTCTTTTCATTTTTCTTGTTATCTTCTATTCCCTCCTTTACTTTTCTATTTCTCTTTTAATCCTTTTTCTTAATTTTTTATTTATCATGATGAGATAAATTTTTAAAAGAGGTAAAATGTAGATGAGAGATACAAATTATTACAACTATACCTATTCCTAACTCAAAAATCGAATATATCCTATAATTGCCCCATAATTATTCTAGTAATTATTCCCTAAACTCAATCATACCTATTCAAATGCTCAATTTGTCCTTTTGGTAGGTATGATGAAAAAGTTAAACAATCAAGGTTAAGGCTCACATTTTAGGTTTAAAGAAGAAATGGTTCATGTTAAGCTCAAACGGGGCTCACTAAAGATAAAATATGGTAGCTTTTTAAGTAAAAAGGGTAAATCCTAATTGCCTTCATCATTTCAATGTTTGCATAAGATTATGTGATCTTGACTAGTATTTGCAAGCAAGTTCTAGAGTTAATCATGAAAGAACAGTTTCAGCAAAGAATACTTGAATTTGGTGTTAAATATTTCAAAACGGCTCAAATTCTTACCAAATGAAAGATGTCATTCATCTATCACAATAAGCTAATGTCTTTTTGATAGCACTCCAAGTCAATCAACCTAAGCATGCAAGAATACTCACTCACTCATTTAATACATTTCTAATCCTGATCGAGTTTATTTCACAAATATGAATCTTTAACTACTAAATGGGAAAACAAACACATAACACAAAAATAAATTTAATTTTTTTAATTTTTAATAATACTCCCCTTACACATAAATATCACCTCGTTCCTAATATGATACAAAAATTAAAAGAGGAATCTAAGATACAAAATAACATAACCAAGGATAAGGATTAAAACTAAAAGAAATTAGTAGTAAAAATATTAAAAAGAACAGGGATAGAAATGCGATAAAAAAATGTGGGTGGTGGTTGCCTTGATGAGATGTGGAGTATGACAATACACATGGCGTCCTATATTGAGGAGTGGAGAACAGTTGTGAGGAAGACAAATAGAAGACATTGAGAAGTAGGCTTGTGCAAACAAAGTAAACAGATTAAGTTGAGTTTTACCAAAAAGGAATAACAAACAAATAATTGAAAAATAAAACAAAAATTATATGGGTTGCCTCCTATTTAGCACTTTTTTAATGTCTTTTAGCTAGACACCTCAACCATCATACTTAAGGTGGATTTCTCAAAGTGATTGATTCCACTATTTTCTTATCTTCATTGGGATTTTTCTCTAAGAATTTGCTAAACTCTCCCTTAGTTATATCGTCTAGCAATTGGCAACACTTATCAATTTCTTTCACCAAGCCCATCTTCTTTTCTTCTTCTTCCTGCAATGAAAAATCAAGGTCTGTAGAATTAAATTGATCAAAAAGAGATCATTCTTTATAAAAAGTAGTAATAGGAATGAGTTTAACTTTAAAGATTGAAAATTCTATTGTTTCTCCCAAAACAGTCATGTTTAGTCTCCTGTTCTTCACATCAATCAAGGTATGGTATGCTCCCTCCCTTGGTCTTTAACCTCTCCCATGTCTAAGACCATAAAGTCTACAGGGACAATCAATCCTCAAACCTTCACTAACACATATTCCTTTCGAATAACGGTTTGACCTATTTGCTAATTGTAAGAACATATCGGTAGGTCTTAACTGTCTTAGATCCAGTTTCTCATAAATAGAGTGAGGCATAAGGTTTATACTTACTCCAAGTTCAAGCATGCCTTTAACCTCATCCCCACTACCCATTGATACTTTCACAATAAAACTTCCTAGATCTTTCAGTTTTGGGCGCAATTGATGCTGAAGAACTACACTTGCAACTTTTGAAATTATCACCTTCTTATTAGGCTCAAACTTTTATTTTTTGATGATTAGTTCCTTGAAGAAATTCACATAAGCCAGAATGTTCCGAATCACATCTAATAAGGGCATATTAATGTTAACCTTAGAAAGTATGTGATATAAATACAAAAATTGCTCATCTTATTTAGATTCCTTAAGATAGTTTGGATATGAAATTGGTGGTCTATAAGGATTTGTCTTTGTGTAATTTTTTTCTTTCATTGTCCTTGATGTCATGCTTAAGTTTTTAACCTTTTGAATGTGACTAGAAGAGTCATGCCTATTGCTATCTCCTTCTGCTTATCTTTTCCTCTCGTAAGGCTCTCCTCCTCTTGATTTGTAGCATCAGATAGATTAGGAATAATCTCAATGTGATTATCAATCACCCTTCAACTTCTCAGAAAAGTAACTGCTTGGGCTTACTTAAGTTGACTAGGCAGCTTTACTTTTTCATTATTATGGATTTAAGCAGTGAGTTGCCTTACTTGGATCTCAATCCTCTTCACAGATGCCTCTAAGGAATTAAATATTTTATTATTCTTTTCTTGATTTTGAGTAGTTACCTAAATAAACACATTCAAGTTTTCCTCCAAAGAAGGCTTGAACGATGGATTTTGAGTTGAGAATTGCCTTTGGAAATAATTTGGCCTCTGAAAATTTTGGTACTGTCGTTGGGGATGTACTGGTGGATTATTGGTCTTCCATGAAAAATTGGGGTGTTTAATTCGGGGTTGTAGGTATTTGAATGCAGATCATTTTACTCCCTTGGTTAAAAACTATTAAGTGAGTTCACTTGTTATTCCCCATCTGTAAAAGGTTCATAAGAGTATAAATAAGTATTAGCTTTATGATCACAAGTTCCACATATACCACATACCTCTTGATTTGGCATGTTTTGGGGTAGTCTTGTACTTAGCATCTTTACATACCTCGTTAACTTAGCTAACTCATAGCCATTTCTTAACTTAAGCTTACTTCATAAACTCTAAATCTTCTTCCCCTTATGCTCCTTTATTGAGAATTGTCCCCTAATATTTCATACGTTTCTTCCACCGTATTCTCTCCCACAGCTCCTCTTGCTACATTGTCCATCATGTGCTAACATTATTGTGTCAGTCCATCATAAAAAATTGGTTTTGCATATGAAGTGGAAAATGATGGTGTGGACATTAGATTAGAAAGAGTTTGAAACGTTCCCACGCCTCATGGAATGGCTTTTCCTCCATTTAAGTGAAGGTATCTATCTTTGTCAGCAACTCATAAGTCTTCCAATGAGAATAGAACTTTCCCATGAATTTGTTGTACACCTCCTCCCATATAGTCATTGAACTAGGTAGAAAAGTCATCAACCATGCCTTGGACCGATCCTTTAATGTATATAGGATGCATCTCATTCTGAGTTGATCTTCATTTAAGCCATCCAAAGGGAAGGTTTGGAGAGTAGTATAAAATTCCCAAATAAAGTTTAAAGAGTCTTTATTAGGAAACCATTAGAAAGATGACAACATATTGTAGTGGATGCTTTTCAATTCATAGTTTCTAGTAGCCTCTCCCAAGAATATACATGATGTGGCAGTACCAATTACTGATCTAACATACTCCTTCGTTACTAACTGCCTCTTACCCATCTTTTGGTTGTTAATCTGATCTTTACGCTTGGGTTCCTTGCGATCATCTTTAGAGTCCCCTTGACATCTTCTTATTCGATGTACATGTTAGCGTGTCGTAACACTACTTAAAATAAATTAGACTACTACTATAGTAGTGGTGAGTCTAGTTTGATCCCACAAAGAGTGTGTGTAAAGCTTTTGACATGAAATTACATGGTGTTTAGGTTATGAAGGGCTAGTTGGTTTATCGAACAAGAAAATAAAATGAAACTAAACTAATAAAAATTAAAGAAAGCATGCAAAAATGATGAAAATGGTGAATTCATTAGGAATTTGATTCTTTAGTTTAATCTCGGCCTACAACCTATTAAACATATTTCATTAAATTGTTCTCTTCACATCTCTTTTGAACTATTGGTCATAGATTAACAACAAGTTCTGTTAATCACTTTTTTTTCCTTAGGACCTAGTTAATTGAGAAGAGCTCATTAATTAACCCTAACTATAAAATAACCTAGCAGACACTCACTAAATTTAATCAAACAGTTGCCTTATAAGTGAGAAAAACACACCAATCTAAGTAATAATCACACAAGCTTAGATTATTTAACCTAGGTTATATTATCCTTAATGATTAGAAACCATTAGTTTTTACTAATGATTTTCAAATATAACAATTACAAATTATATCGAAATTTTAGCAATGGGTTTGTAATAAAACCATCCAACGAATGCATTAAAATCATCTTTTCACAATATCCAAAGGGACACAAATAGTCAAACTATGACAATAGCACAATCATTCATACACAAAACCTAAATCCATATGTATAGGAGAACACAATCAATTTCTAAAGAGAGAAAGAAACAACAAAAATAGTGAAGGAAATGTTTAAAAAGGTTGTTGGCGTTGATGTCACCTCCGAATTGGTCTCGGGACGTCTACCCTTCCCTAGGTCTTTCACAGTTAAGTATTTCTATTATCCTCATCATTGTTCTTTCTCCTAAGAGCTACTACTTTTTTCCCAGCTGAAACACATCTACTCTTTCATAAAAACTTTGCTTCATCACACCCCCTCGATATATAATAAAACACTAGGTTAAATGAGGTGTCAAGTGGCATTGTGTCACACCCATGATTTGATGTGTCATGAGTGTGACACATCATGCATGGGCGTGAGGAATAACTCACACCAAAGCTTGTTTATTGCACAACTGTGAGGCATGGTCATGAGTTAATGCTCACGACCATGCCAATTTGTATGTATGGTCATGTGTATCCATTCTTTCATGCTTTATGTGCAACTATCCACCACTCACAGTTTTGCTTTAGCCTCCCATTCTTTGCTTCATCCACTCACGTCATATTTGTACCTTAAATGCTAAGTATGGCAACCAGTCACCTTGTATGGGCATGAGAAATAACTCATGCCCTTGCAATACATATGCATAGTTGTGAACTCATGCCCTTGCAATACATATGCATAGTTGTGAGTGATTGCTCACGATTGTACATTTTTTTTTCCAAATTTAGTCATGAGCAATATGTTCTTCTTCTTTATGTTTTCATTTTCTTATCTTCTTCTTGTCTTTATTTACTCTAATCTTCCTTACTCTTGCTACATGAAGACAAATGGATATAAATCTTTAAAAAATGGCTCAAATATAGTGCTTTGGACTTACTTTAACTCCTTTCCTTCCGAATTGTGCCTAAAACTACATATGAGTCAAAGTGAGTATCTTTAGCAATTTGATGTCATTAATTGCTAAATGTTATGGAATAATTATGCGATCATTTAAGCATATGTCAATTTCCCCCACACTTAGCTTTTGATCATCCTTAGGCAAAACATCAAAATTAAGATCATAGACCTAAAACATTGACTCATTTCCTATATGTTCTAAGAATACATAATCATTAACAAAGGTGAATAACTTTCAAAATTTATAGAAAGAACTTGTCATTCCAAGCTTTTACTTATAATCAATTTACATTCAATACCTTTAAAAACTGAACAATCTAATGATAGACTTGGAAAATGTGTTTAACTAAATTATATCCACGGGTACACTCAATACCATTCATGACCACAACAATCCACAACTTTGCATATTATTTTATTTCTCCACCACCAATGTTCACATACAAAATCATGGATCAAAGGACTTTTCAAGGTTGTAATATGGGCAATGGTAAGGTGAGATGTATTTTAGGTAATGTAGCATAAAAGCCATCAAACTAGTGAAGCAAAAGTAACACTTAATGAGATATCAAACGTATAAGTTAACATCTATTCAAAACTAGGTATCGTCAACTATGAAGAATTCAACAATTATGTTTCACAGCTCAATTCAGCTCTCACTCCATAAGCCACATAAACATAACATAAAAATTGCTCTATCTAAAACAACATCTGCTTCATATGCAATATATTCAAACACCTAATTAATACAACTTAAGGAGGGTAAACTATTAATTAATAACTTTTCGCAATAATTGTATTTCCTCGTTGATACTTTTATTCAAACTCACTTTTTTCTTTTCTCCTTTTCTTTTGCTTTTTTTCTCTATTTCTTTTTCTTTTTCTTCTTTTTATATAAACATTAAAAGAAACTATATTAACAAGGGAAATTTAATGATAAGACATAAAATAGCATCCCAACATTATATTCAACCCACACATATGTACACCCCCACACTTATACTTTTGTACGTCCACAAACTTAACAATCACAAATGCTCCTCTAGCTTTATGGATTAGGTAAGACATTTGGTTAAGTTTAAAAGCATATAATGTGGTTGATATAAAAAGAAAGGTATAAAGCTCAAAGGGGCTTATCAAAAAGGAAAATTATATAATGGGTAGGCTACTTGGTTAATGTAGTTTAGAAAAACAAATAATCTCTAATCATCTCCATGTTAATGCATGTTACAATAATGTGGTCTCGAATAGAAAATGAAGGCAAAGTTGGGATGTACATGTCATAAAGGTCACACATAAATAAAGACAATAAGACTGATATGGATGAGTTAGTTTAATAAGGCTCAAAATCTCACTGGTTTTGTCTGCACTAGTCACTACTCTTCTAAAGATAATGCCCATCAACCAATCACAAAAGTAAAAGTACATGCTTAAGTTGCCATGAAATTCTCTAGTCAATTAATTGTTTACTAATGGCTATATAGTCCTAGAAGAGAAAATGATTGTTTGTTTATTTTATTCTCTCTTTTATTTTGATTGAAAACTTAAAACAAGCAAGAAACAAAACTATATAGAAACACACATGCATATTTAAATAGTGCAAGAAAGTAAAGGAAAAGAAATTTACTTCCTTTGGGTTGGCTTTTAAGAAGTGCCTTTGTTTAGGGTCGTTTGCTCGACTCCATGTTTTCCCCTTACATGAAGAAATTATGATCTTCAGGTGGCATATGCAGTTCTTCTATGTGAGGTTCTTCTGGATAGGACCTTAGTTAATAATCATTCCCATTTAGTGTCTTCCCTGTCCTCAGACTCTTAATCTTTACTGAGTCCATGTATTTTGGAAAGATCTCGAATGTCTCTTAACCTTTTTCTTCTTCACTCAATTTCTCCAATCTGCCAAGTAAAGGTCAAAGGTTAGTATTAACAATAATTATGGACTCAGTACTTGCCTCTGAGCTAATTTATATTTTGTTTTCTATTTTTAGCTTCTTCTTAACTTCTTCCAAACAAGCAATTGCTTGAGTGGTACACTCAAGATTCTCAAGCTCCTCTCTACTCTATAAGGCCTCTATGCTAATGTCCCTTGGGTACACTTCAGGTTGAGATAGTTATGTTTCTTCTCTTTGTGATGCTAGGAGGTTGAGAGTTTCTGTTAACTGAGCTACCTGGCATGTCATGTTTTGGATCCTAGAACTTGTTTCTTGTTGGAATTGCATCTCTTCCTACTGTAATTGCAAAGTAATAACAACACAAACATTAACCAATTCCTTCAGATAAGTACTTGAGTTTTGTTGATTTTCCAAATATTGGACACTAGACCTTATATCTTGAGAAAATTGCCTTACATCCTATTGGAACTCTTGTACACTCTGTTGAAGTTGAATATTGTTAGCAGTTATAATATTAAGCATATCTTCTTGAGATGTACCTGAATCGTGATAAGAAACTTCTAGTTGATATGGGAATTACTGTGCATCCTGCATATTGTCATGAAAGTAATTTTTTTAATAATGCTATTCACAACAAAAGTTTATATGATCACTACAAACATGGTTATTGCATTGAGAATATGACTTATAAGAGAAATTACTTCCATCCAAGTAAATTAATTTTTATCACAAGCATGAACAAAAAGTGAAACGGTCATGAACTAAATGCAAAGAAACTAATTACAAGCAAATATGTACAAAAAACCAATATTAAGAACAAAAACTAAGCATCGCACTCCCTAGCATTGACGTCAAAATTGGTAGCGCATTGTAACACTACTCAAAATAAATTATACTACTACTATAGTCTCGATCGATCCCATATAGAGTGCTTTTAAAACGAAATTAAACGATGTTTAGGTTATGGGGGCTTGGTTGGTTTACCGAACAAGAAAATAAACTAATAAAAACAAATTAAAGAAAACATACGAAAAATGATGAAAGTGGTGAATTCGTTAGGAATCTAGTTGTTTAGTTTAATCTCAGCCTACACCCTATTAAACATATTTTATTGAATTGTTGGTTTCATATCTTTCTTTGAACTATTGGTCATATATTAACAACAAGCTCTGTTAATTTAGTTTTTCCTTAGGTCATAGTTAATTAAGAAGACCTCATTAATTAACCCTAGCTATCGGATAACCTAGGAGACGGTCACTAATTTTAATCAGACAATCGCATTACTAGTTAGAAAAATAGACCAATCTAAGCAATAATCACACAAGCTCAGATTATTTAACCTAGGCTATGTTATCGCTAATGATTACCAACCATTAGTCGCTACAAATGAATTTCATATGTAACAATTACGGATTATATCAAAATTCGAGCAATGGGTTTATAATAAAATGATCTAATGAACGTATTAAAATCATCTTTCCACAATACCTAAAGGGCTCATACACAAATAATAGGACTATAAAGATAATACAATCATTCATACAAGAAACCCAAATCCATATGCATAAGAGAACACAATCAATTTCTAAAGAGAGGAAAAAACAACAAAAACAGTGAAGGAAATGTTTAACTGGGTTGTCGACGTCGATGTCTACTCTAAACCAGTATTAGGACGTCAACCCCTTCATAGGTCTCTCATGGTTAAAAGCTTCCATTTCCCTCTTCATTGTTCTGTCTTTCGAGAGCTGCTTATTTTTTCCCTAGTCAAAACACCTCTATTGTATCATAAAAACTTTGCATCGTCACATCCCTTCGGTATATATTAAAACACTAGGTTAAATGAGGGGTTAGGTGGCATTGTGTCACACCCATGACTTAGTATATGATGGGTGTGATGCACCTTGTGAAGTCAGGAGGACATTACGATAATTAATTTTGATGACAATCAAATAATAATAATGTTAGAAATTAATGAACTAATTTGATGAGTGTGTTAAGTGTGTAGAAGAGCAAAGCACAGAAGAAATACAAAGCACAAAAGAAGTAAAGATACAGAAGAAGCAAAACATAGAAGAAGAGCAAAACACAGAAGAAGTGCAGAACATAGAAGAAAGGAAAACACAAAAGAAGCAGAAGATACAGAAGGAAGCAAAAAACAGAAGAAGTGCAAAACACAAAGAAAGGAAAACGTAGAAGAAGTAGAAGATACACAAAATACAGAAGGAAGCAAACCACAGAAGAAGTGGAGAATATAGAAGAAAGGAAAACACAGAAGAAGCAGAAGATACAGAAGAAGTAAAAACACAGACTATACAAAGCAGAAGATACGCTAGTACATCGAACAGTTAGTTAGTTGAAGTTAGTTACATAACTCAAATAAATAGCAGTTATCAAGATTCAAGAAGCAGTTATCAAGATTCAAGAAGTAGTTATAAAGAATCAAGAAGTTGTTGGAGACTTAGACTATAAATACTAGTCGTAGTCGAAGATTAAACAACTTTTTGGGAAAACTTTAGAGTTGACAACTTTTGAGCATTCAAGTGTTTACTTAGAAAAGAAAATTCTGTAGTACGATAATAGAGAGCTAACCCTGCTGTAACAAAAGCTCATAATATCTTTCTAGTGAGAGAAAGAAAAGGCTAAGAGCTTGGAGAGGCTAAAATAGCTAAAAGAATATTTGGTGTAAGAGACCTAAAAAGGCTCTGGAAAGGAAGAAAGAATACTTGTAAACTTGTTGAAGTATAGTGAAAACATAGACGAATTCTGAGGACTGGACGTAGCCTGCGGTTTGGAGTGAACCAGTACAAAATCGCAGTGTCTATCTTCTATCTTTCAACTTATTCTATTTTGTTTTAAAACAAGAATATATAAGTTAATTGCAATTTATCTACGTAACATTTTTCGTATAACGTTAGTGATATTCTTTTAACAAGTTAGAGAAGTTCTTATTAAGAAATATTAAAGATTTCGTATTCATGAAAAGAATACACAATTCAACCCCCCTTCTTGTGTATATCATATATTGTACGTAAATTCTATATTAACGTGTGATTTACTTCAATTGGTATTAGAGTCCAGTTTCCAAGAACCACCTTTACAAAATGAGGGCAAAGATCTATAGCTGAATCAAATGTTTTTATAGCTGAAGGTGCCTCTGTCACAAGACCTCCTGCGTTCAGTGGTGAAGATTATCATTATTGGAAAGACAGGATGTGGTTCTTCATATAATCCATACACATTGATCTTTGGGATATCATTGAGAATGGACCATATGTATCAATAGATGATGAAGGAAATACCATTCCTCGTAACAGATGGTCAGTGATCACAAAGCTAGATTTCAACTAAATTCAAAGGACAAGTTCTTTTTGAGTTGTGCTTTAAGCAGAAGTGATTATGATAAAGTTCATAGATTCGAAACTGCGAAGGAGATGTGGGACACTCTATCCATCGCTCATGAAGGCACAAACTAGGTGAAAGAGTCCAAGATCAGTATTCTTGTACATCAATATGAGCTGTTTAAAATAAAAGAAGATGAGTTTATTAATCAGATGTTTGGACAATTTCAAACTGATGTTAATGTACTTAAAGCTCTTGGGAGAATCTACGATAATCAAGATCACGATAGGAAGATTCTCAGAAGTCTACTGAAATGATGGAGACTTAAAGTGTAACATCCCGTTTCCAGAGAACGGGTCGGACCAGAGAAACGGGTCCTGATGTGGTAAATTACCACATCTCAT
>JAOTAY010027832.1:0-26766 GCA_025629805.1 Erythroxylum baracoense | reverse complement strand
CCGGAGGGTTGGCTTGTTGATAACGATCGGGGAGGTGATCGGTTGCTTAGCTGGTCCGAAGGCAAGGCGGCGTTTTGCATACTTCATTACTTTTATCGATAATTATTCATGATATGGGTAAGTGTATCTAATGAGATACAAGTTTGAAGTGTTTGAAATGTTCAAACAATTTAGACAGGAAGTAGAGAAACATCTCGATAGAAGTATTAAGATACTTTGATCAGATCGAGGTGGTGAATACTTAAACAAGGAATTTCTAACTTATGTCGGTGATAATGGGATAATATCATAGTGGACTCCACCTTATACACCACAATATAATGGTGTGGTTGAAAGGAGAAACCAAACCTTGTTAGGCATAGTGAGGTCGATAATAGACTTATCAGATCTATCGAAATCCTTTTGGGGTTATGCACTCGAGACTGTTGTTTATGTGACAGACAGAGTCCCTTCAAAGGCAGTTAAAGTTACTCTATATAAGATATGGACTAACAAAAGGCCATATCTTTCATATATGAAAGTCTGTGGTTGTCCGTCTTATGTGAAGTGGATTTAATCCGACAAGTTTGAAGTGAATTGTGATAAATGTCTATTTATAGGATATCCTAAGGAAACAATTAGATATCAGTTCTATAATGATTTAGAGTAAAAGTTATTTGTCTCAAAGCATGCTATCTTTTTAGAGAAAGAGTTTCTTCTAAGAGAAGTCAGTGGGGGCAAAGTTGAATTTGATGAAGTTCATAATGCTCAAACAGATGCAGAACAATTGCCTGAACTCAAAATTATTGTCCATAGAGATAAGACAATAGTTAAACCTTTTAACACAAAAAATGTTTGTAGGTCAAGTATGATACGCAACGTTCTAGAGAAATATGGATTTCTCGTAAGCAATCACAATGATATATTGCTTATAGAGGACAATGAGCCTACAACTTATGAAAAGGTTCTGAAGAGTTCAGAATCTGAAAAATGGCTTCAAGATATGAAGTCTAAAATGGATTCTATGTATGAAAACCACATATGGACTTTGATTGACCTATCCGAAGGGTTAAAACCCATAAGGTGCAAGTGGATTTTCAAGAAAAAAATCGACATGGAAGGTAATGTGATTACCTATAAAGCGAGGCTATTCACTAAAGGTTATCGTCAAAGATAAAGGGTTAACTATGATGAGACATTTAGCACTGTAGCTATACTTAAATCCATTAGAACACTTCTAGTCATTGCTACACATTATGATTATGAAATATGGCAGATGGATGTGAAGATGACTTTCCTAAATGGAAACCTAGTTGAGGATATATATATATATGATACAATCTGAGGGCTTTATATCTAGAGATGGAAGAAAGGCATGCAAGCTCAGAAATCCATTTATGGATTGAAGCAAGCATGTAGGAGTTGGAACTTTCGATTTAATGAGACAATCAAATAGTTTGATTTCTCATAAAATCCTGATGAACCTTGTATGTACAAGAAGGTTAGTATGAGTGCTATCATATTCCTTGTATTATAAGTGGATGACATATTATTAATGGGAAATGATGCCTCAAATTTGCAATCAGTCAAAATTTGGTTATCCCAGAATTTTTCTATGAAAGACTTTGGAGAAGTAAAATATATATCGGTAATAAAGATCTATAGAGATAAATGAAGGAAGTTGTTAGGTCTTTCACAGTCAACATACATAAACAAAGTGCTAAATAGGTTTAGTATAGAATAATCCAAGTGAGGGTTTCTTCTCATAACTCATAGGATAAAACTTTCAAAATCTATGTGTCCTGAGACATAACATAAGAGAGCTCACATGAGTATGATCCTGTATGCTTCAGTAGTAGAATCAATCATGTATGCTATATTATATACAGGACCCGATATATCCTATTCCTTAAGTGGTACGAGCAAATATCAATCGGATCCTGGTGAGGGTCACTTGGTGGCTGTCAAGAATATCCTAAAGTACTTGAGAAGGACTAAGGATGTATTCTTGATATATGGAAATGGAGATCTCCTAGTGAGTAGGCAAATAGATGCCAGTTTTCAATCTAACTAGGATGAACCCAAATCCCAGTCAGCTTATGTTTTGACACTTAATAGTAAAGCAGTCAGTTGGAAGAGTTCCAAACAAGAAACAATTATAGATTTGATGACCGAGTCAGAGTGCATTACAGCTCCGAAAGTGACAAAAGAAGCTGTTTGGATCAAGAAGTTCATCACAAAACTTTGAGTGGTTCCTAGCATAGTGTACCCAATATTGTTGTACAGTGACAATAATAGGGCTATTGGTCAAGCCAAGGAACCAAGGTCTCATTGGAGGTACAAGCATGTACTCATGAGATATAACCTAATCATGGAAATAAATGATAAAGGTGATGTGAAGATAGAGAGAGCGCCCACTGATCAGAACATCATTGATCCTTTCACTAAACCACTTCCTCAAACAAAATTTGACTCTTATATACTCGCCTATGTTATTTGATTCAAAGGCAATTGGCTTTAGTGTAAATGGGAGATTGTTAGACTAATGCTCTAAAGGCAATCAATTTTTGCACTTTTCTACAAACTTTATTTTGATTAATAAAGCGAAAGGCATTTTTTACTAATTTGATATTTTTTTATATGTGAATTAATATTGATCTTAAATTGAATTAATGAAGTCCATGATACAAAATATAGTATGAAGGAAATCATGATGAGATCATTATAGTGAGATTCCTATCATGTGCAGTTATGTTATTATCTAAACAATCCCTAGTCATAGGATTAATAAGGCATGATATTGTTAATCGAGACAGACTAGCACATGTTATACTCCTTGATTTGATCAAGCAGTGGATCTTACAAACTATAAGCATGAGTTTTTTAGAGTTAACATATGGATGCTTACTAAGAAAAATAAGTACATCAGATGACCCGCTATGAGATTATCATATGGGTGATCCATCAAATGTCAACAATTAATCTCTTCACAACATTGGTGCAAATATCCTTAGACTTGAGGTACCCAAGGATATCTTGGATACGAACCCTGTGCTTTCAAATCATTCATTGTTACCTCAAGACGTGGTTGCTCTTAGGGTGGTGATTAGGTACATCTATTTGTATTCGAAGGTAATTGGGTAGCCAATAAAGTATTCACTACTCTTGATAGAAGGAGATGATACCCAAGCCTCTTGTCAGGGTCATTACTCAGGAGTCTTTAGCCAAAGCAACTATGTGTCATAAAAAGAGTCTTCAATGACACATAAGGGTAATGAGATCCTAAGACAAGAACTAACATCTCTTGGACTAGATGTGACGTAGTTAGCCTAGCAGGAGTTGACAAATAGCCCATACTCCGAACCGAGTGGGGTATAGTATGGTGAAAGGACAAATTGCACAGTAATTGTCTATGAAAAGGTTCATAACTTAGAAAATTAACTATCGAAGAGTTCGTGTGTTAATCAACTTATATTCTAACAAATTAGCAATATGAAATGCTTCATGATTTGATTAAATTAAGAGTTAATTCAAGAGCCTAAAATAACTGGGAACCTAACGGTCAAAAGCATAAAAGATCGGATGAAAAACATAGAGTGCATGGTAAATTTTAAGTAGGCCACGATCATGACTCATAGGCCACAATCGTGGTCAAAGGCAAGCCCAGGCCACGATTGTGGCTTAGTTGGACACGTTCATAATAGAGGGTACAAATAGGTACATAAGTGAGTTCTTCACTTATGTACACGAGGTTTTTACACTTCTTACACATTCATGTGGGAGGATAAGGGTGTAAAAGAGTTATAAAGTGAGAGAGAGGTATCAAGAACCTTGTTTTTGCAATTCATGCAATTATTGCATGAATCAAAGTGCATGCATTAAGATTCCTAGTCTATCTTCCATCATTTTGAGCATCTACTATAACTTATCTAGTTTGGTGCTTAAATCACCCTTATACATTGTTTCTTCATCTACTTTGCCTGCTCTTAGGTGATCAAGGAAGGGTTTAGTGTTTACAACAACCCAAACAAGGAGAAGAACAAGAGAAGAGAAGAAAAAAAAGGTTAAAATAATTTATATTTCATGTTCTTTACATATCTATGCATACATGTTAGGTTCTATAGTTTTCTGGTTATCATGGATTCAGAATCTTGATTCTGACACTTCCACTACATACGCTTGCATGTGATGCATGCATCTATGGCAAACTTAAGAGAATTCAGCCTTAAAGTATGATGCGATTCATACTTGTCAAATAATGATAACTACCTCGTATACTTGTAAGTAGGATGGGCTAAGTAATTTTTAGAACTTTTTAGGCACAACAAGTTTTTGGTGCCGCTAAGAAGAGAAAAGCACATTAGAGAGGTGGAAGCTTGGGATAGAGGTAGAAAGCGAGAGCTAAAGCTAAATCTCGATGAACTTGAGCAACCATTCATCTGGACGAGAAGAGAGCAGAGGCAGAAGGCTAGAACTAAATCCAAAGAGCTTGAGTTTGGTAGCATACCCTCTACCAACTTTTGTGTCTGAGGTTATTCATTTTGTTTGCTCGTCTTTATTTCAACTTTTACTGATAATGTTGAACACATTTATCATTTGTCTATGAACTTACTTTCTCTATTATTATTCTATTGTTTATTCGTCCATCTTTAGTTTATTTGTTCTGTTCATCACTTTTACATTTTTTAGTTGATAGTAATAGTTAATTGAACTGTATGTAGATAATGAACTGTGTTTATACTATGATGGGCTGACCTCTTTTTCTTGAGAATTAATGTAGCTATCAAATATACCTAATTAAGGGATTGTGTTGTTGTATTATGTTTGCTACAGTTTATTAGCTGAATGGATGTAGTAGTATGATCAAACTTTACATCATATTGGTATTAAACGAAAGACTGAGAGGAGAAGTTTAATATGGAACAAGAAATTATAGACGCTTAGGTTAAAAATTAGAAATATATTAACCTAAGTGGTAATTAGTAGTCAGTCTTCCATAATTAATTAAGGTGATAACTTGTCGAATATGAAAGTTAGATTAGTTAATTATTCGAGTTGATCTTAGAGGCAAACTGTTAATTTCAGTAAGACAACTATCTGTTCGATCCCTTAATCATTCATAGGAGATTAAATTAGCTAAATTAATTCTCAATAGTTTTCCAATTCAATTTCTACTCTCTTTGTTTCCAATTAAATCATTTTACTTTTCATTATAATTTTATGATTTTCTTTAAAGCTTTCACTCAACAATTAAAGATAGAGTGTTTAAGATTGCATAGTTTTTTATTTTTAATTCAAAATTAATTTTAGTTAACCAATTATGTATAACATGTTGCCATCGTTCTAAAGGGTTCCTATTGAAGACCCTTTAAACTTCATTCAAAATTTCTATATCACTCTCTAAAATTTTCTACTGGATGGATTAAATGAAGATCAACTTATAATGAGATGTTTCCCATACACATTAAACGATCGGGCTAAGGCATGGTTGATGACCCTTCCTTCCGAGTCTTTGACTACATGGGAGGAAGTGTACAATAAATTTATGGGAAAGTTTTATTCACATCAAAATACATCTGAGTTACACACTAAGATAGCTACTTTCACTCAAATGGAGAGAGAGCCATTCCACAAGGTGTGGGATTTTAGGCTCTTGCTGATATAATGTCCACACTATCATTTTCTGCTCCACATGCTAAACTAATTATTTTATGATTGGTTAATGCAATAGTGCCAGTACACGGTGGATAACACAGCAGGATGAACTGTAAGAGAGAGGATGGCTGAAGAAATGTATGAAATCTTTAAATTGTTGGGGGATAATTCCCAACTAAAGAGCATGAGGGGAAGAGAGCTAGAGTTCATAAAGTGAGTTCAAATAAAGAATTGGCTATGCAGTTTGCTAAGTTGACGAGATATGTGAAGATGCTAATTATAAGGTTAACCTAAAACGTTCTAAATCAAAAGGTGTATGGTATCTATGGAACTTTTGGTCATGGAGTTAATATTTGTTTGTATTCTTACGAACCTTTAGTAGATGGGGAAGAATAAGTTAACTCACTTAACAGTTTTTAACTAAGAGAACAAAATGATCGGTACTCGAACACCTACAACCTTAGTTGAACAAACCACCCTAATTTCTTTTAGAAGACCAACAAACCAATGATGCAACTCCAACCACAATATCAGAATTTTCAGAGGTCAATATTTTTCTAAAGGCAATCCTCAAATGATAACCTATCGAGAATGTCTTCTTTAGAGGAAAGCCTGAATGCATTCATTCAAGTCATAACTTATAATCAAGAAATGAATAACAAGAGATTCAACTCTTTAAAAGCATTCGCTAAAAGGATTAAGATTCAAATGGGGCAACCTATAGCTCAAATGCATAACAATCAAAAGGGAAGGTTGCCCAGTCAAGAGGATTGAGAAGTGGTAAAGTGATTGACAATCATGTTAAGTTTCCTTCTAAGCTACCTAACACTAATGATTAAGATAAGGAAAAGCCTCACTCATGAAGAAGATGAGCAGAATGAGAAAAGCAATGGGAGAAACCTTTTAAGTCATATTTAAAAGGGTGAACAACTTAAGCATGACACTAAGGAAAATGATGGATAAAAGCTACACAAAGCAATGGATCCTTATCCATTACCAAATCTATATCCAAGTTGCCTTAAGGAATTGAAACAAGATGAGTAGTTTTCCTATCTATATCGTATGCTTTCTAAGGTCAATATTAATCTGACTTGGTTTGATGTGATTAGGAACATCCTGACTTATGTCAAGTTCTTCAAGGAACTAAGCACCAAGAAACAAAAGTTTGAGCCTTATGAAAAGGTGCTATAATTGGAAGTAGCAAGTGTAATTTTTTAGTCGTATTTACCCCCAAACTGAAAGATCTAAGATGTTTTATCCTGTAAGTATCAATGGGTAATAGTGATAAGGTTAAGAGAATGCTTGATATTAATGCAAGCATAAATCTTATGCCTCAATTTATTTATAAGAAATTGGATCTAGGATAGTTAAGACCAACCAATATGTGCCTATACTTAGTTCATAGGTCAATCCGTTATTGAAAAGGAATAATGGAAGATATGTTGGTGAAGATTGACAGATTGATAGTTCATGTAGACATTATGGTCTTAGACATGGGGGAGATTAAATAGCAAGAAAAGGAGCACACCATACTCCTTAGGAGGCCTTTTCTAGCCACTACTAATACCTAGATTGACGTGAAGAACGGAAAGTTAAGCATGACTATTTTGAGAGAAACAGTAGAATTTTCAATCTTTAATGTTGAGCCTATTCCTACTACTAATGTTTATGAAGAGTATTCTTTTTTGTTTCAAGTTAATGCTGCATATTGTGAATTTGCCTTGCAAGAAGAAGGAAAGAAGTTGGAATGGGTTAAGGAGAGTTATGAATGTTGCCAATTGCTGGTGGATGCAACTAAGGAAGTATTTAGGAGATTCTTGGAGATAAATTCAAATGAAAGGAGGAAACAGTGGAATCAATCACTTTGAGCCATCTACATTGAGCATGACCATTGAAGCGTCTAGCTATAAAATGTTAAAGAAGCAACCCATTTAATTTTTGTTTGTTTTTTAATTATCTGTGTGTTGTTAATTTTCTTAGTGAACCTTAACTTAGTTTGTTTTCTTTGTATGCGCAGGCTTACTCTTCCATCTCCTCTATCTATTTTCCTTGTAGTTATCTTAATTCCTTTATATAATACATTGTGCTCCATACTAGATCAATATAATGATCACCCACAGATTCATATCATATTTGTATCCCTTTCTTTGTTGTTTGTTCATTTAATGGCTTTTAATTTTTAATGGTTGTCCTTATCCATGTCAATTTTTGTCTTTTATACTAGACACTCTTTTACTTTTATGTATCATATTAAGAATAGTGTGATATTTAAGTGTGGGGGGAGTAGTTGAAAAAAAGATATATATTTATTTATTATTTGTGCGTTGTGTGTTTGTTTTCCTAATTAGTAGTTAGAGATGCATTTTTATTAAACGAATTTGATCTGGATTAGAAATGCATAATATAAGTGAATGAGTATACTTGCATGTTTAGGCTGATTGGCTTAGATTTCGATTAAAAGAACATTAGCTTGTTGTGATAGATGAATGATACTTTTTATTTAGTAAGAATTTGAGCCTTTTTGAAATGTTAAACACCAAATTTAAGTATTCTTTGTTGAGAGTGTTCTTTCATAATTAAGGAACTCTAGAACTTGCTTACTAATACTAGTTGAAATCACATAATGTTATGGAAATATTGAAATGATGAAGGAAAATAAGACTTACACCTTCCACTTAAAAAGTCACCATGGTGTTACCTTCAATGAACCCCTTTGAGCTTAACATTGCCCTTTCTTTCTTTAAACCCAAAATATGAGCCTTGGCCTTGATTATTTATCCTCTTCGTTGTACCTACAATAAGGCAAGTTGAGTATTTGAATGGGTATGATTGGGATTAGGGAATAATTGTTTGAATAAGTGTATCTCTCCTCTACATTTGTTCTCTTCTAAATTTAATCTTGTTTTAAATAAATAAATAAAAAATATATAAAAAAGAGAAAATTAAGAAGAAAGAAATGAGAAAAGAAAAGAAAGGAAAAGAAAGGAAGAGAAGATGACCAGAAAATTAAAAAAAGAGGAGAGAAGTTAAAAAAAGGAAGTGTTAATTTTGTTAAATGAGAGGAAAGAATTGAGTGTTTTATAGTTCATTGTTTTGTATTATTTTGAATGCTCAATTTGTGTTGTGATTTTAAACTACAGTTTTCCTTTTCCTACCTTTAGCTCGACCTTATTACAACTGAAATAAAGACCTTCAGATTGATGTTTGTGTTTGATATGGGTGTTGGATATTGGATTAGTAAGCAAGCTTGTGATAGATGCCTTACATGAAATGAATGATGAGTGAAGATAACCTACCATTGAATGCTTAAGAGGATGGAGAGTGGAGTGAGTGTCTATCACACTTGTTGATGTTCTTTAAAATTTTGGCTAAATATGTGAAGAATAGCTTGTTTATGGAGTACTATGAGTTTCAGGCTTTTAGGTTGTGTTTATTGAATTGATTGTTGATATCTTTGACTATTAATTGAAAATTTTGTTATTTCCATTGTTTGTTATTGTATAGTCTAGTTTTCTTTATTTTTCTTGAGAAAAAACATAGTTTAAGTGTGGGGGAATTGTTGTGTCTAGTTTTTATTGCATTTAATTTCTTTCATATCCTGATTTTTGTTATAAATCCTTATTTTTTGATCCAAACGAAAGATAGATTGAGTGAAATTGGTGTGGATATTGCATGAATCTTAAATTTGTGAATGTGACATTAACTATATGTAAGTCACAGCTCGTGACTTACATGCACAACTATGCATGTGTAAGTCACAGCCGTGACTTGTATGCAGTCATGCATATATGAATCACGACCTTGACTTACATGTCATGATCGTAATTTACACACATTTTCATTTCCTTCATTTCTCCGTAATGTTTACATGGCATATGCAAGGAAACTTTAGACCTAGGAGTACACTATAAATAGAAGGAGAGGGTGGCAGTCAGGGGGACATCTTTTATTCTTCACTCTTTATTCTCAATATAAGAGAGACAAAACCGAGGGACAAAAGTAGAGAGATACATAGGGAGGTGGAGAAAAAAAGCATAGCTTTGATCGCATGTTTACATATGCTAAGTTTTATTATTTTTAACCTCGATATTTTCACAAGCGCAAGGCTCGTTCATGTAGTACCTAAGGTATCGATCCCACGAGGAGGGGTAATCTAATCCTAAAAATAAGGTGGAACTAAAATGCAACAATCTAAAATAAACAAACAGTATAGAAAATTAATCAATCAAACAATCAATTATGAGAATTAAATGTCAGAAATAATAAAGAAGTAGCAAATCACACAGCCCAATCTAAAATCAACCAAGTAACTACAAATTGAGAGAAAGGGGGTTTTAATCCGAAATTACTGAAAATCTAATCAATTATACAATTATCGAGTTACCGGCTCTAGATGGTCCTAGGGTGGATTACTCTCTCTCGAGTTATAATCTTTAAACACGTATTAATAATCCCTAATTTAAATTATAGAATTGTGATCTCTTGATTCACAATTGACCCAAAACCTAAATTAGTTCTAAAATTGTCTATGCTCGATCTCTCGTTACACGATTTAACCTGTTTGATTCAATTCTTATCTATCAATTTACCTAACTCTCGTTAGCCTAAATTGATAATATTCACTCAACTTACTTTCCCAATTTGTTGTCGAATTATTAAGAATAGGTATTGAATAACAAAATAACTCAAATAAAACACAATGAATCAATTTTCATAAATCTCAATAATCAAATCCCGAAGGTGAGTTTAGATAAAAGTTAGCATTCGACATAACATATCCTCAAAAATTATCTCAATTTTATACATTAACAAAATTGAAATAAATTTGAAAATATGCTCGAAACTGACTTATAGAGGCAGCAACGGTAAGAAACCATCTGTTCCTAGAGGTACTCCACATCTAGCTTCGTCTCCGTGTCTCTCTTCCTTTGTCTCCTTCCTCAAATCTCTCAATAGCTCTCTATAGTTCTGAATTTGTTGATGCAAAAAACTCTATCCAAGGCTACTCTTTCTGTCTTGTAATGTTCTTTTGATATTTTGGCAGTCCTAGGTTTAATCTGGGGTCGAAACAGTCCAAAAAGTCTTACAAAACTCGAGTTTCTGCATCAACCCAACATAGGCCATGATCATAACCCTGCCTGTCATGATTCTGGCTAGTGCCTAAACCTTTCTGTTATGATCGTGACCTAGAGTGCACAATCGTGGTATGGAACGTAGTTCTTTGTCAAGATCTGGCCCAAATGCACGATCGTGGCCAGGTCCTTCTAGTTTGTGTCTTTCTGTCACAATTGTGGCCTGTTGTGCCACGATCATGGGACATGTTTTTGGCCTGAAACTTCTTTGTTCTTTGCCGTTTACCCTGAAACACTAACAAACCCGTCAAGGTACCTCAAAAGTATAACATTTTACCTCAAAGACTCATACTAACCCATAAAAACTATTAAACATATAAACTAACATAATTGAAACCTAAATATAAACTAAACACTCAAAATAACACTAAATACTTAATAAATCAAACCCTAAAACAGAATGCAAATCACAACTATCAACATCCCCACACTTAAACATTTCCTTGTCCTTAAGCAAACAAAACAACAATCACACAATGCATAATGCCATCATGAGGCAATGACTTTGACTTCATGAAATAAATTTAATCTTAAACACGATCTTACAAGTTATATCTAATCATTAACAAACAAAATCTATGTCTATGGGCTTTGAGCCAAATATACAATTTAATTGATTTGTAAGTGTTAATTTTTTTACCCTTTCCATTTGTACACACACATTAATAATTCTTTGGTTTTTTCGACCTCGTAACTGTTCCTAAGTATATTTTCATGAAAACTCGAGCTTACTATAAGTTTGGTAGGTTTTATTAAGCACATTTTTTTAATGAACATATAATTTGTCTTTTTGCACGGAGGCAAACATTGATAATGAATGTCGATCCGGTTACTCAACCAAGTCATGTTTTTGTTAAACAACTTGGTTGAAATGTCATTATAGTCTTTTGATGTAAAGGCACACATTTGTGATAAGTGTCGATCCGGTTACTCAACTATATCATGTTTTCAGCTGGCTACTAGATATATTCATAACCTAGAGGCCAGCGAAATAGTGATTTATTTAACAAAAAGGCTTTTTTAATTTATTTATTTCCTACCTTGTTGTTAAAGCTACTAGTATCCATGAAAAATACTAGTTAAGCTACTTAAGTAGAAATACCTCAAATTATGAATGAATGTGACAACCTATAGGGTGCTAAATTTAAACCAAATCCTAATTAAACTATATATTTATCCAAAGTCTCCTACTTCACTGATTTTGCGAGCTAATGATTTTTTACAACCTACTAGACTATGTTCATAATTAAACAAATTTGGCCCCATCTAAGTCATTGACACATTCATACAATTCACAAAATGCAACTTAATAACTATCATATGATATGCCAAAATCACATTCAAAAGTAAAGATACATAATCCCTCCCTACACTTGAACAATACATTGTTCTCAATGTGAGAAGAGAGCACACAAACACATAAAAGATAAGAAAAAATAGAATTTAAAGTAAACAAAAAAATAAACTTAAAAATTAGAACTAGAGGCTAATTTGAAAAAGAGAAATAAATGGGTTAGGCATAAATCCTATGGAATGGAGGTGGTGGTGATGTCAAAGGTGGCAATTAAATGCCCTGAGCCTTAAAATATCTGTGGATTTGACGAATATCCCATTGGTGGTGGAGATCACTTACAAAACTTCCTTCCAACCTTGTTCTTCTTCCTCTTCCTTGGATTCTTCATTAGATTCTTCTTCAGATCGAGGTGGCGATGAACTTGAACTTACCTAACTTGCCCTGATTCAAATATGTGTCTTTTAGCTGATATCCTTAGGTTCCATATTATGGGACGTAAGGATTTCAGCCTGCCATAAGTGATGGTGGTTCAAGAATTTCGGGAGGTGACCCTCCGTTTCACACCAAAATGTTCTACAATGGCTAACACTATATACCCCATTCCTAGATTATTGCTTCTCTTACGCGGAGTTGTACCAATGACATTTAGCATATGTGTGGATGTGTAGACTGGAATACTGTGGTCCATGCACCATAACGTTAAAAGTTCCTTGGTAAAACACTTGTTAATTTCAATTTTATCAAAAACTAGCTGACACAAAAATTTGTGCAGCAACAAGTGTTCATGGGATTGTATAATGCTGTTGTGAGCATTCTTTGCATGAAATTGCTCGATTATAGTAAGCTCATTTCAGTATTGGGAAATACAAAAGTCTTCATGATGGTCGATGATGGA
Organism: Erythroxylum baracoense; assembly: GCA_025629805.1. Taxonomy (NCBI): domain Eukaryota; kingdom Viridiplantae; phylum Streptophyta; class Magnoliopsida; order Malpighiales; family Erythroxylaceae; genus Erythroxylum; species Erythroxylum baracoense. The sequence continues at coordinate 13,811 of JAOTAY010027832.1, read as the reverse complement.
GGATTCAAGGAATCCGCACGTCTTGCACATAACCTCGACATTTAATTCATATACTCATCCATCCAATGTAAACCACAATTCTTTTTGATTCCTAGGGTCGTAGGTCAGGGAAGTAAAAACTTCCAGTGTAAGATCCTCATAAACAAGAAATTGAAATCATATGAACTGAGCCCACTGGATCCTCTCAGCTAGGTTTTCTACTCGTTCACATAATTCTAGCCTATCAATGGTGTCAAAATCAAAGACAAAGGCTTGAAGGGGACTCTAAAGACAATCGCAAGGATTAGTGAAGTTCAAGTGAACAACCACAAGATGGGTGTAAGGCAGTTAGTAATGGAGTATGCTAGATTAGTGATTGGTACTGTCACTTCGTTCATATGTTTGGGAGAGGCAACTAGAAACTATGAATTGAAGAGCAACCATTATAACATGCTTCCATCGTTATATAGGGTTCCTATTGAAGACCCTTTAAACTTCATTCGAAATTTCTATACCATTCTCCAAAACTTTCCACTGGATGGATTAAACGAACATCAACTCACAATGAGATGTTTCCCATACACATTGAATGATCAGGCAAAGGCATGGTTGATGACCCTTCCTTCCGAGTCTTTGACTATATGAGAGGAGGTGTACAATAAACATCTGGGCAAGTTTTATTCCCATCAAAGGACATATGAGTTGTGCACCAAGATATCTACCTTCACTTAGATAGAGGGAGAGCCATTCCACAAGGCATGGGAACACTTTAAACTCTTACTGATATAATGTCCACACCATCATTGTTTGCTCCATATGCTAAACTAATTATTTATGACTGGTTGATGCAGCAGTGCTAGTACACAGTGGACAATCTAGTAGGAGGAGTTGTAAGAGAGAGGATGGCTAAAGAAACGTATGAAATCTGTAAAATGTTAGGGGATAATTCCCAACTAAATAGCATGAGGGGAAGAGAGCTAGAGTTCATAAAATGAGCATAAATCAAGAATTGGCTATGTAGTTTGTTGAGTTGACGAGACATGTGAAGATGCAAATTACAAGGCTAACCTAAAACATTCTAAATCAAAAGGTATGTGGTATCTGTGGAACTTTTGTTCATGGAGCTAATGTTTGTTTGTATTCTTACGAACCTTTGGTAGATGGGGAAGAATAAGTTAACTCACTTAACAGTTTTCAACTAAGGGAGCAAAATGATCCGTACTTGAACAGCTACAACCTTAGTTGAAGAAACCATCCTAATTTCTCTTGGATGACCAATAATCAAACGATGCAAACCCAACCACAATATTAGAATTTTCATAGGCCAATATTTTTCCAAAGGTAGTCCTTAAATTATAACTTATCAAGAATGCCTTCTTTGGAGGAAAGCTTGAATGCATTCATTCAAGTCATAACTTATAATCAAGAAATGAATAACAAAAGATTCAACTCCTTAAAAGCATTTGTAAAAAGGATTATGATTCAAGTGGGGCAACTTGTAGCTCAAATGCATAATAATCAAAAGGGAAGGTTGCCTAGTTAAGAGGATTGAGAAGTGGAAAAGTGATTGACAATCATGTTGAGTTTCCTTGTGAACTGCCTGACACTAATGATTAAGATAAGGAAAGCCTCACTCAAGAAGAAGATGAGCAAAATGAGAAAATCAATGGGAGAAACCTTTCAAGTCATATTCAAAAGAGTGAACAACTTAAGCATGACACCAAGGACAATGAAGGAAAAAAACTACACAAGGCAATAGATCCTTATCGACCACCAATTCCATATCCAAGTCCCCTTAAGGAATCGAAACAAGATGGGCAGCTTTCCTATCAATATTGTGTGATTTCTAAGGTCAATGTTAATCTGCCCTTGTTAGATGTGATTAGGAGCATCCCAGCTTATGTTAAGTTTTCAAGGAACTAAACACCAAGAAACAAAAGAATGAGCCTAATGAAAAGGTGCTAGTTTTGGAAGCAGCAAGTGCAATTTTGCAGTCAGTTACACTTAAGACTCAAAGTACCTCAATAATATAACATTTAACCTCAAAGACTCAAACTAACCCATAAAAACAATTAAACACATAAACTAACAAAATTGAAACCTAAATACACACTAAACACTCAAAATAACACTAAATACTTAACAAATCAACCATAAAATACAATGCAACCCACAGCTATCAACATCCCCACACTTAAACATTTACTTGTCCTCAAGCAAACAAAACAAAAAACACATAACACACAATGCAATAATGAGACAATGGCTTTGACTTCATGAAACAAATTTAATCTTAAGCACAATCCTACAAGTTATATCTAAGCATTAACAAACAAAAACTATGTCTAGAGGCTTTGAGCTAAATATACAATTTAATAGAGATCTAAATGTTAATTTGTTTACCCTTTCCAATTGTACACACACATTAATAATTCTTTGGTCTTTTCGACTTTGTAACTATTCCTAAGTATATTTTCATGAAAAGTCGAGCTTACTACAAGTTCGGTAGGTTTTTATTAAGCACATTTTTTTAATGAACATAGACTTAGTCTTTTTACGCGAAGGCAAACATTGGTAATGAATTTCGATCCTGTTACTCAGATAAGTCATGTTTTTATTAAACAATTGGTTGAAAAGCCATTATAGCCTTTTAACGTGAAGGCACACATTTGTTATGCGTGTTGATTTGATTACTCAACTATATCCCATTTTTAACTGGCTACTAGTTCTATTCATAACTCGAAGGCTAGCGAAATAGTAATTTATTTATAAAAAATGCTTTTTTTTAATTATTTATTGCCTACCTTTTTTTTAAAGCTACTCATCTCCATGAAAAATACTAGTTAAGCTACTTAAGTAGAAAGACCTCAAATTATGAATGAATGTGACAACCTATAGGGTGCTAAATTTATACTAAATCCTAATTAAGCTGTTTATTTATCCAAAGTCTCCTACTTCACTAATTTTGTAAGCTAATGATTATTTACAACCTATTAGACTATGTTCAAAATTAAATAAATTTCATTCCATTTAAGCCATTGACACATTCATATAATTCACAAGATGTAACTTAATAACTATCGTACGATAAGCAAATGTCACATTCCAAAGAAAAGACACATAATCCCTCCCCACACTTGAACAACATGTTGTCCTCAATGTGAGAAGAGAGCACACAAACATACAAAAGATAAGAAAAAATAGAATTTAATGTAAACAAAAAAATTAAAACTAGAGGCTAATTTGAAAAAGAAAAATAAATGAGTTAGACATAAATCCTATAGAGATTGAGCTGGTGATGGTGTCGGAGGTGGCAATTGAATGCCCTAAGCTTTGAAATATTTGTAGATCTAAAAATAATGACTTTCAACACATGTGTGGATGTGTAGGCTAAAATACTGCGACCCATGCACCACAACATAAAAGGTTCCTTGGAAGAACACTTATTAGTTTCAGTTTTATCGAAAACTAGCTAATACATAAATTTGTGCAGCACCAAGTGTTCATGGGATCGTATAATGTTGTTGTGAGCATTCTTCACATGAAATTGTTTAATTTCAGTAAGGTCATTCCAGTACTGGGAAGGACAAAAGTCTTCATGATGGTCAATGATGGATGATTCGGAGAATCCACACAACTTGCACATAATTTTGATATTTAATTCATATGCTCATCCTCCCAATCTAAACCATAATTCTCTTTAATTCTTAGGGTTGTAGGTTAGGGAAGTGAAAATTTCCAGTGTAAGCTCCTCATAAACAGGTAATTGAAATCGTATGAACTGAGCCCTCTAGATCCTCTCAGCTAAGTTTTTTACTCGTTCACACAATTCTAGCCTATCAAGGGTGTCAAAATCAAAGTAGTTAGGAACTACAATTTTTCTAGCACGAAGGGATTAAAAACGAGTACCTTCCTCTTTTGTATGGATCAAAAAGGTTACGCCCTAGTCTGCCACTCGATTCCATCTCCCACATTCCGTAACTTGCTGTCGTCTATCTGGTCCCGTTGGGTTGATTGTTTGATGTGTGGCATAATTAGGTAGAAATTTGGAAAAAATTAGAGGTTGAAAAATTCTAAAGAGATGTAAGGGTGTACGGATGCTTAAATTCTAGAGAGATAAATTGAAGTGAAAGTGAAAGTAAAAGTGAAGTTAAACTGAATATATAAGTGGTAAAAAGGGTTAAATGGTAATAGTTCTTTTTAAGAAATACGTCCTCCCCCTTTCTGCATATTCCCAGGCCATAATCGTGGCCTGATGCTTTCCACTAATGGGATGTTGAATCACATGCCATGATCTTAGCCTGTTAGCATGATTGTGGCTTGTAGCTGTCCACTAACACCAATTTCCTTCTTTATTCTTTTCACTACTTTCAATTTCACTTCCTAATCCTTTGTGGCCCTTTTTTTCTACCTCTCTTTTCATGTTTGAACATCATCCACATAATTCTGAAATCTAATTCCTTTCTCAATCTTATTTAAAAACAAAACAAATCCTAACTACAAATTTTCAAACATTCTACCAAAATTAAACAACAGAACTAATATTTTTTCCATGGGTTAGATCCTATGCAGCGATTCTTTTAACATCAGTAGCTCAATGCTCCTTTAAGCTCACAGTGGTCGGAATGAATGGTGAGATGGTAGTGTCGTCATTAATCTTAACGTTTGAGCTTTAGCTACTATGCTACAGTCCCCACCTCCTTTGTAAATTTCTTTTCCTGGCCTTCTCCTTTACGAGCGCTTCTTCCTAAAAGCATTCCCAGGATCCTCTATATTCTCCCATTCTCCTCAAGGTTCAGGTTCTTTGATATCCAATGGAGGTGAAGGAGATTTGTACTCTCTTGTAGTCACCTTAAAGGTCAATTTTTTCCCTTCCTCTCCTCAGAGTTAATTCGCCCCCATCCACATTAATAATTAAACGTGTAGTGGCGAAGAATGGTCTTCCAAGAACTATCAGCGTATCCATATCTTCGCTAATGTCCAGTATGCAGAAGTATGTGGGGAAGATATATTTATTAACCTTTACTGGCACATCCTTTAGAATCCCCAAGGGCTTGTGCATTATTCTGTCGGCCATCTTTACCAGAAACTTTGTGGGTACTAACTCTCTTAACCTTAATTTCAGGCTAAAGGTGTAAGGCATCATGTTTGTACTCATGCCCAAATCTGTGAATACCCTATCTATGATGATTCTATTGATGTTGCAGGGGATAAAAAAGTCCCCTAGGTCCTCCTTCTTTTCTGCGATATTGGGATAATCTCCCAATTGTCACTCCTTAACCTTCTTTTAACAAATTCCTATAATTTGAGCCTCATTTGTACTTGTTCCGTCACTTCCTCAATCTCGTTTTGCTCAATCTCTTATAATTTTTTTCCCTCTTTACATATATCTCCCACTGTTGCATAATAAGGAATGGAAATACATGTCGAGTTGCCTTAAGTGACTCGATCACGGGTTCACTAAAAAAGTCTTCTTTATTTTCTTGACTTTCTCCTTCATGTTCTCCTCCCTTTACCATCTCAGGTTCCTCATCGTCGGTTCGACTAATGACCATGATACGTTCCTTTGGATTGGACTCGGTGTTGCTTGGAAGAGATCTACCATTCTGAGTAGAAATTGCCTCCGTTAATTTCCCCACTTGGACTTCTAGATTGTGTATGGACGAGGCATGATTCTTCGTAACTTGCTTGAATTTTCTCTCGAGCCTCTTATGTGTTTCCTCTATGCCTCCAATCTTATCCAAAATGCTATCTAACTTTGATTCCATTGCGCTTGCTTTATCTTGCTAGAAGCTCGATCGTCCCTGAGGCCTAAATTGTCAGCTAGTGTTGTTCGACCAGGAAAAGTTTGGTGATTCTTCCACTCGGGGTTGTAAATGTTGGATTAGGGATTTTTACTCCTCAGCCATATTATGCCCCCATATAGTTCACTTGCTCCTAGTTGTCTTCCTTTATTAGGTAGCGGTCGGTGGTGTCATAGTCAACTTTTCCAAAAAACTCACACTTCAACTGCACGACCTTCTCCTGATCTAAGGATGATGCCTTTATATTGTTTAGTTGTTGCGTGAAATTGTTGATTTTTGCTTGCATCTTCATCATTTGATCAATCGTGACAATTCCTTTCTACTCTCTAAAAGAAGCAGCTTGCCTTCCTCACTCATTTGTCTACAAGAAACTGTTGCTTGCCATCTCCTCAATTAGCTCCTCTGCTTCATCAACAGTCTTTCGCATCAAGGATCCTCCTGACATTGCTTCAATTGCACCTCTTGTTGGTAGGTTCATTCCATTGTAGAAGGTCTGGAAAAGCAACTCATTGGGTAGGTTATGGTGTGGGCACTTCCTTCGTAGATCCTTTTATCTTTCCTACGCTTCATAAATTAACTCCCTTTCACCTCGTTGGAAATTGGTGTTTTCCTTTATAATATTTGTTGCCTTCGTCAATGGGAAGTACTTATCCAAGAAAGCCCACACAAGCTGATCCTATATTGTGATGTTAGATGGGCTCAGTGAATAATACCAAGGCTTTGCTCTATCTCTAAATGTAAAGGGAAACAGCCTGATTCTAACCACATATTCCGACATCTGATGATATCTAAAGGTGTCACAGATAGAAATTCACTATGTGTGTGTTGGGATCCTCATTTTCCAATCCATAGAATTGCATGTTCTGTTGAAGTATATTGAGGAGGGTCGGCTTAATCTCAAATGAGGATACTTGAATCGACAGTCTAGCCACTCCTTGGCTTGACAGGTTGAACCCTGGCCTCATAAAGTCCACTAGGGTCCTCTGTTGCTCTCTTTAGTTCGTTCTTTGATCCATATTCCTATGAAATTCCTCAGCCATTATTGATTTTCTAATATCTTCTTCTTCTCGCCGAGTTTTCCTAATGCTTCATTCTAATTGTATGATGTCTAAATTTAACATCTCTGTTGCACGACTCGAACGTCTCGTGACTCTTGTGTTCATACAAGAGCATGAATTCTAAAATGAATCGAAATAAACGAAAAAAAATTAAAACTAATCTAACGCTTTAAACTATAAAACTAAATTATCGCCTCCCCGACAACGACGCCAAAAACTTTATCACAGGTTTATGTATGCTAAGTTTTACTATTTTTAACCTCGATATTTCCACAAGCACACCGGTCATTCGCGTAGTACCTAAAGTATCGATCGCATAAAGAGGGGTAATCTAATCCTAAAATCTAACGCGGAACTAAAATACAACAATTTAAAATAAACAAACAATGTAGAAAATTAATCAATCAAATAATCAATTACGATAATTAAATGTCGGAAATAATAAACAAGTAACAAATCACACAACCTAATCCAAAATTAACCTAGGAACTACCAATTAAGAGAAAGGGGGTTTTAATATGAAATTATTAAAATTTTAATCAATTATGCAATTATCAATTTACCAGGTCTAGACAGTCCTAGGGTAGATTACTCACTCTCAAGTTATAATCTTTAAACCCTAATTAATAATCCCTAATTAAATTACAGAATCGCGATCTCTCAATTCACAATTGACCCAAAACCTAAATTAGCTCTAAAATTGTCTATTGACCTACTAGGAACCTATGCTCTATCTCTCGTTACACGATTTCACCGGTTTGATTCAATTCTGATCTATCAATTTACCTAACCGTCGTTAGCCCAAATTGATAGTATTCACTCAGCTCACCCACTTAGTTTGTCGCTAAATTATTAAGAACATATATTGAATCACAAAATAACTCAAATAAAACATAATAAATCAATGTTCATAAATCTCAAGAATCAAATCCCAAAGGTGAGTTTAGACAAACATTGACATTTGACATAACATATTCTCAAAAATTATCTCAATTTCATATATCAACAAAACTGAAATAAATTGGAAAATACATTCGGAATGGATTTATGAAAGTAGAGACAGCCAGAAACCACCAATTTTGTGAAAGACTTCGTGTCAAGCTTCATCTCCGTGTCTCTCTTCTGTCGTCCCCTTCCTCGAATCTCTCAATAGCTCTTTAGGATTCTAAATTTGATAACATGAAAAACTCTATATAAGTCTACTCTTTTTATCTTGTAATGCTGTTTTTATATCTTGGAAGCGCTAAGTTTAATTCGAGACTGAAACGGTCCAAAACATCATGCAAAACTTGAGTTTCTGCGTTATCCTGACAAAGGCCAAGATCGTTGCCTTGCCTGCCATGATCGTGGCCAGTGCCTAGACCTTTCTGTCATGATTGTGGCCTAAAGAACACGATCGTGGTCTGGTACATCACTCTCTATCACGATCGTAGCCCAAATAGTACGATTTTGGCTAGGGTCCTTTCAGTTTGCCTCTTTCTGTCACAATTATGGCCTGTTGTGCCACAATCATGGGTCGTGTTTTTAGCCCAAAACTTCTTCGTTCTTCGCCGTTTACCCTGAAATGCTAGTAAACCCATCAAGGTACATTAAAAATATAACATTTAAGCTCAAAGACTCATACTAACCCATACAAACAAATAAACACATAAACTAACACAATTGAAACCTAAATACACACTAAACACTGAAAATAACACTAAATACTTAAGAAAACAAAACCCCAAAACACAATGCAAATCACAACTATCAAGCTTTAGCTGAGAGAAGAAAGGAGAGAAAGCAGAGAGTCAGGTGAGAAGAGGAAAACACAGCAAAGAAGTGGAAGCATGGGAAAGTGGCAGAAAGCAAGAGCTAATGCTGAATCTCAATGAACTTGAGCAACCATTCATTTGGGAGAGAAAAGGTAGAAGATGAGAGCCAACACCAGAAAGCTTGAGTCTGGTAGGATTCCCACCACAAACTTCTGCATCTGAGAGTCTTCATTTTTTTTGCTCATCTTTATTTCATCTTTGGTTGCTAATGTTGAACTCATTTATTTTCTGTCTGTTAACTTACTTTCTATGTTATTGTTTTATTGCTTATTAGTCCATCTTTAGCTTATTCGTTCTATTCACTTTTAAATTTTTCAGTTAACAATAACATGCAATTGAAGTATACGGAGATAATGAACCGTGATTATATTATGATGGGCTGATCTCTTTTTCTTTAGAGTTAGTGTAGTTATTTTATTCAAATATGCATGATTGAGATATTGTTGTGTTGTCTTATGTTTGCTATAGTTTCTGAGCTGAATAGATGTAATAGCATGATCTTCCATCATTTTGGTATTCAAAGAAGCACCAAGAGGACAAGTTTAATGTGGAACGAGAAACTATAAATGCTTACGTTAAGAATTAGAAATATATTAACCTAAGTGGTAATTCGTAATCAAGTTTCCATAATTAACTCGGGTGCTAACTTATGGAATACGAAAGTTAGGTTGGTTAATTATTTGAGTTGATCTTAGGGACAAACTATTAATTTTGGTAAGACAACTATCCAATCATTTATCCTAATCATGCATAGGTGATTAAACTAGTGAAATTCATTTTCAGGAGTTTTCCACTTCCACTTCTACTCATCTTTGTTTCCAATCGTATCATTTTACTTTTCATTCTAATTTCGTGATTTTCTTTAAAGCTTTGACTGAATAATTCATGATAGAGTGTTTAGGATTACATTATTTTTTATTTTTTATTCAAAATTAATTTTATTTAACCAATTTCACCTCTATGTGAGATGACCCTGGGTAATCACTGCAACTACCTCGTATACTTACGAGTAGGATGGCCTAGGTAAATTTTAGAACTTTTTAGGCACAATAGTGGAAACTGATGGTATTAAATCTTTAAGGATATCATAGCATAAATTAAATAACCTTAGCTTGTGTGGTCACTGCCTAGATTGATTCTTTTTTCTCACTTGTAACGCAACTATCCGATTAAACTTAGAGAACTTATTCTAGTTTATCTAATAGTTAGGGTTAATTAACAAGCTCTTCTTTACTAACTATGATCTAAGGAAAAATAGATATTAATAGAGCTTGTTGTTAATTCATGATCAATAGTCTAAAATGAAGTGTGAAGATGATAACGCAATCACGAATGTGAAATTATATGTAAGCCAAGATTAACTAAAGAAATTTCAACCCATTCATAAATTGTCTCACTTTTCCTCTGCTTAATTTGAGTTGTTTTTATATGTTCACTATTATATTGTTTTCTAATTTGCAACAAACCTAACCCCCCCCCCCCCCGATTTTACAAATACAGATAATTTAGGAAAGTAATTGTATTTAATCTCTGTGGGATCGACCTAGAAACACCACTACTATAGTTGTAGGTCTAGTTATTTTTTAGTAGTGTTACGACACGCTACGTCAGTCTCCTACACTAGGTTATATCTTAACTACTAACTCTATCTAACCTCATCTTAATACAAAAGACTCCTATATCTCCTTATATACAATGTCTCATAAGACATCTTTCCAATACTACTACGGAAACTATTGTTATGGAGGAGCTCTATTAAAGGTATATGATGATGCTAACTACCTTGGAACTCCATTACTTACAACCTCAACATATCCTGCAAAGTATAAGTCATCCTCTGAAGCTTCCTGTCAATATGGGAAAGGAATGTCATACTATAATGTTACCAAGTCCTAAAGCTCATTAAATACCAAGCTAAAACCTTAAAGTAAATCTAGGATCCTAATCTAAAATGATGGATACCAATAGTCCACAAATTTTTTTTTTCAAATTAGCTTCTCCAACTTCTCTAGAATAAAGGTCATCCTAATAAATATAAAAGTGAGTCAAATTATTCAATATGTACATAATCACCCATAAGGCATCAATTTCATTTTGAGTTAATGGTAACCCACACAAAAAATCCATCATCAACTTCTCCCACTTTCATTCGAGAATAAGAAAAGGATCAAGCATGCTCTATGAAACTTAATGCTGGAACTTAACCTATTGAAAGCTTATAATGTCTATAACATTGATAATTGTCAATTGCATTGTGTTTTAGGGTTTAACTTGTTATGTCATTAGTATGAAATTGAGTGTTAGCTGTGTTAGTTTGTGTGTTTAAGTGTTTTTTATGGGTTAGGATGAGTTTTTGAGCTTAATTGTTATACTTTTTAGGTACCTTGATGGGTTTGCTAGTGTTTTAGGGTAAATAGTAAAGAACGGGGAAGATTTGAGGAGTTTTTGGGCCAAAGGCATAGCTTATGATCGTGGCACAATAGGCCACAATCGTGACATACAAAGATGAACCAGAGCAGCTAGGTCACGATTGTGCACATAAGGGCACGGTCGTGACAGAGAGCTTACATCCAGGCCACGATCATGCATATAGGGCCATGATTGTGACAGAAAGGTTTAGCCATTGGTGACGATCATGGTAAGTAGGGCCATGATTGTGGCCTCTGTCGGGGTGACAAAAACTCAAGTTTCCCAAGATTTTTAGACCGTTTTAACCACAACTTTAACCTAGACCCTAAATTTAACCTAGAACTTCAAAAGTACAAATAAAACATTACAAATCAGAGGTATTAGTCTTTGGAGAGCCTAGAGAGTCGTGCAAGAGAGCCATCCCATTAGCCAATTTTGAGAGAAAACATAAAGAGAAATTGAGAGATTGAGGAAGGAGACGAAGGAAGAGAGACATAAAGGCGAGCTAGATGTGACTTACTTCCCGAAATAAGTGGTTTTTCACTATCATCGCCTCCCCTACCCCATTCCCAATGTATTTTCCATTTATTTCAGTTTTATTCATGTATAGGATTGAAATAGGTGTTGAGAATTGTTTGTGTTGAATGTTGAGTTTATGTTTATACTCACCTTTGGATTTTGACTTTTGAGATTAATAAAAATCGATTGATTGTGTTTTTATTGTTTTAATTGTGATTCCAATTCTACTATTAATAACTTGGAAAAAAACTAAGAGGGTGAACTAGGTAAAAATAATCAATTTGGGTTAACAAGAGTTAGGTGAATTGATCGGTTAAGAATTGAATTAAATTGATAGAATTGTGTAATGAGAGATCGAGCATAGGTTCCCGGTAGATTAATAGACAACTTAGAATTAATTTAGGTTTTAGGCCAATTGCGAATCGCAAGATCGCATTTCCATAATTTAAATTAGGGATTATCAACTAGGTTTAAGAATTATAACTCGAGAGAGAGTAATTCACCTTAAGATCACCTAGACCAATTAATTCAGTGATTGCATAACTGTTTAGTTTTCCATTAATTTTGAATCAAAATACCCTTCCTCTCACTTGGTGATTTTTAGGTTAATTTCAGATTAGGTTGTTTGATTGCTATCTTGTTTACACTTTGGCACTTTAATTTCTCATAATTGATTATTGATTGATTTAATTTCTACATTAGTTATTTGTTTATAATTATTGTAGGTTAGGGCAACCTTAGATTTTAGGACTAGTTTAGCCCTCCTCGTGGGATCGATACCTTAGGTAATACATGAATGACTTGTGCACTTACGGAATTTACCAAGGATATAAATATTAAAACTTAGCACGTGTAACCTTGTGAACAAGTTTTTGGTGCCGTTGTCGGGGAGGTGATTTGTCAGACCCCATTTTTGGAGTCCGACTCATGACTTGCTTGCATGCTCTGTTACCATAAACTGTCACTTTCAAGCATGCAGAATATCTTACTACGTAAGTTATTTTCCAGAGATAACGCCTTGATCACTTTGGGTTATCTTCTCAAAACTCCCCTTTAATAATCTCAGCTAATCTCTTTAAAGAGTCGACTAGTTCATTCCTACCTTTCAACCTGTATCCTTTACTTATCAGCGTGGTTGAGTCCTCACTTCCCACTTATACTTGATTCGGAGCTATTTGTATAAATTTTTTGTCTCATTTCTGTCTTCCGTCTCATTTTTCCTTCCGTCTCAATTCTTCTGTCTCACTTCTGTCTTCCGTCTTATTTCTGTCTTGCGTCTCAATTTTCTTCCGTCTCATTTTTCCTTTCGTCTCAATTCTTCCGTCTCACTTCTGTCTTCCATCTCATTTTCGTCTTGCGTCTCATTTTTCTTCCGTCTCATTTTTCCTTCCGTCTCAATTCTTCCGTCTCACTTCTGTCTTACGTCTCATTTCTTTCGTCTCACTTCTATCTTCCGTCTCATTTTTCCTTCAGTCTCAATTCTTCCGTCTGACTTCTGTCTTTCGTCTCATTTCTTTCGTCTCACTTCTGTCTTCCGTCTCATTTTTCCTTCCGTCTCAATCCTTTCGTATCATTTTTCCTTCCGTCTCATTTCCGTCTTGCGTCTCAATTCTTCTGTCTCACTTCTGTCTTCCGTCTCATTTTTCCTTCTGTCTTAATTCTTCTGTCTCACTTCGGTCTTCCGTCTCATTTCTTTTGTCTCACTTCTATCTTTCATCTCATTTGTCCTTCCGTCTCACTTCTGTCTTCCGTCTCATTTCTTTCGTCTCACTTCTGTCTTCCGTCTCATTTCCTTCTTGCGTCTCATTTCTTTCGTCTCACTTCTGTCTTCTGTCTCATTTTTCCTTCCGTCTCACTTCTACGAAGTCTGTGAACAGTGACACGGACGATGTTTTATGTTACAAAGACGAAGTCTATTCGTCCGTGAACAGTAACACAGAAGATGTCTTGAGTTACTAAGAAGCTACTCTGTGAATAGTAGCACAGACGAAATCCATTCATCTGTGAACATTAACACAGACGATCCTATCCTCTATGCTCTATCTTATATGTTTTGATGTCTTCAGATAGGATACTTATATACTTAATTCCTCTTTGCCTCTGTGAGCGACGTCATCATAGGCAATAATCATACTCTATACTCCTCCCTTATTTTTATCTTACTTATTTCAATCTATTACTCTTCCTAACTACTATCATCCATTCCGAACTCATGTCATGTATGATTC